>PVJA010001170.1:80985-122544 GCA_004027025.1 Myocastor coypus
ACCTGATTCAGTTTCTAGCCAGGCTCCAGTACAGCAGCTCCAGGCTCCAGTTTGGCTTGCATTTCTGGTGTCATCTTCTAGTAGAAGTTTGTGATAGATTACATGTGAATCGTGCAATGTAAGACCAAGTGTAGGTATTGACTTTTACCTCCCCTGGAGGACTGGCAAGTGATTGCTAGGGACATTCCAAGAAGATTGGGGTTGGAACACATGGTAACAGATGAAATGACTAGTATTCGGCCCTGCTGCAGAGGGAGCAACATGCAAAATGTATGTGGACCTTGATGTCTTATAGACAGCCTGGTCTATAAGATGTCTATACACATCCTTCATAAGGTGAAATTATTGACTCTTGGATTGACAAATTTTGCTGTGTTGAATTCTTTAGTGTGAGAAATAATGAAGTCCTCCCAAGGGAGTTTGTGGTGTGGAGCTTTGCCCAGAGAGCTCAATTGCTAGGGCTTGGGTACACACACGCAAGCATGCACATAACACAGATATTAGAATCGTGTTGCACTAACGGAGGGGGTGCAGGGCTCAGAAATAAATTGCAGGGGCCTCTTTTCAAAGTGAGTGAGAACAGAGTAAGCCGGAAACCACTAGAGCTGCATGTGGAGGGTGACATCAGAGTCCATGGTGTGTTTTCCTCTAGTGGAGCACATGTTTCTTCTTCGGTTGTTGCCATAATGTCTGCTCCACCCCCTCCACAGCTGGTCTGACTTAAAGCGATTACAGATGTGATCTAACCTGACTGAATGCGTAACAGAACAGTCTTTAGTAAACTTCTAACAGTCTTGACATTGTGTCCTTTGCCTAGGATGGGGAGTAGGAACTGTCTTCAATGGCATATCTACTGAGAATTTGTTTCGGAAGTCCCATGTGAACTCTTCTGTGTGAGAACTGCTCTGACTTCAATGCTCTACTATATTTTGTAATTCATTCACTCAACCAACATAGGTTGCCTGGCAAGCACAAAGTCCTGAATTCAATTCCTGAGTGAAAAAAAAACAAAACAAACAACAACAAAAAACTACTCCTCAGCCAACATACACTAATGGCCTAATATATAATGGACATAATGTTATTCCATGGCAATAAAAGATCCCCCATTTCCCATAAAGCTCATAACGCTTTTGGGGAAGCATCCTTCCAACCAGGGTACAACTTAGCAGTCCATACTTTCCAGTGTCAGAGAGCTGAATCTGCAGGAAGATTCATGCTTTAAGCGTGGCAGTTAGAGTGGGCGTGAGGAAGGATGAGGGCCCTGCTCTGGTTCTGCTTGCCTCTGGCAGGTGAATTGGTTTCAGTTTCTGTTCACAGAAATGAGAGGTTTAAACTGAATCATCTCCATAATTCCTGTGACATCTTAAGAGTTTCTGGTTCCAGAAGCTCTGCAGGGAACAGGAATGATACACACCTTAGGTCTGAGCTCTTGCCTTTGGGATTCAAGCCAAACAGAACATAGGATTTATTCTCCATCCTATGACAGTTCCATCCTGTGCTCTTCCTCCCCCTACCAAGGCCTCCCTTGGTCCTTCCAAGTGCAGCTTTAGGCTTCGGTGGGGAGGTGCTGATTGTTCTCTTTGGCATTTTGTTGCTAGACCACCAGATTCCCATATCTCTAGTGTCTATTTTCATTTAATTTTTATAGAACTCTAACCTACCTCTTAGAATATTTATCACATCCTCATATTTATATATAACTATAAATATATTTTAAATCTTACCCTTAAGATAAATGTAATCTTTATCTACTTGACCTGAGTTACCTTAACATAACTGTTGTTAAAATATGGATCTTTCTGCCGGGTGTGGTGGCGCACTCCTGTAATCCCAGCCCTTGGGAGGCTGAGGCAGGAGGATCAGTGTGAGTTTGAGATGAATCTGGGCTACAGAAATGAGCTCAAGGCCAGCCTGAACTGTGTAGTGAGACCCTGTCTCAAAAAGACAAAAAAAAAAAAAAAAAAAAAAGTATCCTTCTATCCATATGTTGTTCACTTAACAAGGGCTAGTGTTAAGTCTCAGAGGAATATTATTGTATGTGACATGGCCCTTCAGGCTCACAGTGCAGCAGAAAAATAGGTTTGTGAATAGCAGAAGAGTGCTGTGTATGCAGAGTGGCATATTTGTGGTCTATGCCCAGTTAAGACTGGCACCTGTAGGAGGAAGTGCATTTGAGAGGGATAGTATTTTTAGAATTGAAGCACTTAGACAATTTGTTGCAAAGGAAGAGACTATTTTTGTGGAGCGTATTTTCAACAAGCTGTTAATTTGTTTAGAAAGCTGCATACTTATTTCAGTTTAGCACTACATGCTCAGCAGAAAAAAAAGGAAGGAAAAACCCACAAATGTAAGAGCTAATGGATATGTTCTGAGAACTGCATCCTCAGGTGGCTTAATCATTATACAGACTTCAGAGTATACTGGCACAAACCTAAATAGCATAGCCTACTACTCACCTGAGCTGTTCTTTTGCTGCTAGGCTACAAACATGATTAGTATGTTTGTAGCCCTGAAGATACAAACTGAAGGTGATATTATGCAGGCAGTTTAAACACAATGATATTTGTATAACTAAATATAGGAAAGACATAGTAAAGATACTGGGTATGTCAAGCAGCTTTTCAGCGCTGTTGCAAGATACATGAGATAAACAATTTGAAAGATTTTGGCTTGTAGTTTCAGAAGTTCAGTCCATGGGTGCTTGATGCTGCAGCTGCTGGACTTGGGTGAGGAGAAAGTCATGGTGGGAGGGGGCGGCACAGCAAAGTTGCTCACCTTAAGACAGCAAAAAGGAAGTTGAAGGTGCTAGGGGACACAGTGTGGGATAGTGGGAACCCCCCACCCCAGTACCCTATCCCTTCAGCTTACCTATTTCCTTATGTTTCTACCACCTCCTAAAATGCCATCAAATTATGATTTGGTCAATGAATTAGTCCATTAGCGAAGTCAGCCCTTAAAATCCAATCACTTAGTAAAAGTCCCACCTCTGTACACTGCTGCATTGGGATCAGTCTTTAGCATGTGTGTCTTAGGGACACATTCCAGGTCCAAATCATAATACTGGATAGTAGTGCTTTTTTTTTTTTTTTTTTCTGTTCTTTTATAATTGATGGGACCACCATGGCATATGTGGTTTGTTGTGGATTAAAATATTATTAAATCTTTAAGCCTTTATATCTCATGTTTTTTGTTACATTTGTAAGATTCATTAGGGTCATTGCATGTAGTTGTAACTTGTTCAATGTTACTATTTATTGCAAGGTACTCTGTAAGTGAACACTGCAATTTTTTTCAATTTGTTCTATAATAGATAGGTATTGTTCAGTTCCCAGATTCTATTACAGAAGGCATTGCTGTAAAAATGCTTATTTGTGTCTTTTAGTGATATATACAACTGTTGGGTACAATCCTTGGGTGAATACTAGGTCTAAGGGCAGCCTGGGCTTTAGAAGATACTATTAATGGTTTCTAAAGTGCTATACCAATTTGAACTCCAATGAGCAACGTATGAGATCCTCCATTTGCTTTCTTTGTTATATGTTCTGTTTCTAGTCTTCTTTTTCCTCTTCAAGTGCATCTTTTTGACTTGTGTTTTGTTTTACACACTGCCTTGAGAACAGTCCACACAGAAGGTCAGACTTTCTCTATGTCTCAAACTTATAGTGTGGACCTCAACTGGTGGGGGATAGGCTTGAGCAGGGAGAATGGTATGGTGGCTGCTGGAGAAAGTGCTTGCTGAACTGGCTTTGCAAGATCCTAAAAGTCAGCTGGTGGAGAAAGCCAAGGATCACACTAGGCAAAGGAGTGGAATCTTGGGAGTGTGGAACACCTGGAAGCCTAGCAGGTGTACTGTACAGCAAGATTTCAGGAACTGCACATCTGAGGGGAGGATGAGGATGAGGACACAGAACATGATCTTGTGGAGCAGATAAGAATCTTATGTGTCGGATAAAACAGTATCAGCCTGCCCAAGCTCACAGGAGACCTTAAGCTGGGTCTACTGAGATGGTGTCGGTGTAGAGAAAGGAAAGGGATGAGGGAGGGCAGGAAAGCAAACCTGCTGTCTCCTTGCTTCACTTGAGACCCCAGAGTTGGAAGAAGCCACGTGGGCATTGGAAAACACCACAGCCCGAGCCTTTTTTAAACGGTGCATGTTTCATTTTCTCTGTTCAGAGTATCCGGTCTAAAGTGGAGCTGTCTGTCTGGGATCAGCCTGAGGATCTTAATCTCTTCTTCACTGCCACCTGCCAGGATGGCCTTTCCTACCCTAATCAGAGGAAGTGTGAGGGCCTGAAGATTGGAGACACTGTGAGTATTCACTGCCAGCCTCTGTGAGCCCTTGCCAGCATTGGTCACCAGTCTTTGGGTCCTGGTAGCCCTTGTGACTTACAAGACTCCCCCGGGAGTTGTGTCCAGTCTCCCAGTGCAGCGACTTGGGAAGTTTTCCTAAGCTTGCTCAGCACTATATGTTCAGAGTCCTAAGTTCATTTGTTAAGGAGCTCTAATAAATAAACAGGCCCTGGCATATCAAACCTGTGGAGTCCTCCAGTTGGTATTGCACCCTTGGTTTTTTAGTGTTGTTTTGTCTTTTTGAGACAGGGTCTCACTGCAGTTCAGGCAGGCCTTGAGCTCACTTTGTAGCCTAGACTGGTCTTGAACTTGTAATAATCCTCCTGCCTCAGCCCCCTGAATGCTGGTGTTACAGACATGAGCCACTATGTCCAGGGTGGTTCTACCGGGATACAATTAGTGGAAGAATGTATGCATGAATCTCAGTGACCTGGCTCCATACCTAGTCTTCAGTGGTGTGCTCTGTGCCCTGCATAATCTGTAAAGGATGAAGAAAGCTTCCACCTGTTCTGCTTTGAGGAGATGGATGGGTGCGTCTGCAGCCTTGGAGAGAGCAGTTGCCTCACGAGATAATGGATATAAGGGGTGCATGTGAGGATGTGCAGCTGTGTGACAGACCAAGCCCTCAGGTGTGTAAGCAGGGCAGAGTCACTGTGGGCAGTTGGAACACAGGCACTGTGCAGAGTGGTGTAGAGGGCTGAGCATAGGGCTTGCAGAGGTGCCCACTGCAGGAGACCTTCTCCTGATTTGCTTTACTCTCTGTCCCACTGAGCAGAAAACAGAAAAAGAATGAAGGAAAGCTTTTTCTTATACTTCAGAGACTGGTTAGAAACAGAAAAATTGTAAGGATCTCAAGAATAAATGACTATTCTCTAGGCATTCAGAAGTTCAGGGAGACTTGGGCATCACTTCAAAGCTGCTCAGCAGCATGCCTGGGGTGTTCGGCATTCTCTTCTCTCCAGATCTCCTCCCTTCTCGCAGTGTCCCTTTGCCCCTTCACAGATTGCAGACACACCTCCCACCTTTCCAAATCTTACAGCCTCAACCCACAGTCAGACATTGACAGCACACAGCATGGTGTGGAACTTGAGAGGGTGTGGAGCTCTTGCCTGAGCAGGAGTTCCTTTCCTCACAAGGTTGTTCATGGCATCTTTGCTTTCACCAGACTTGAAAGAAGGCCTGTGTAAGTTGTCTGAGAAGTCATCACCAGTGACTTTGATGCCTTTTAACTCAAGGCCTTCAGGGCCAAGGTGACAAAGCCAGCATAAAACTTCACATTCCCATCTTCCTGTTTATGCAGATGAATTTTGTGCTTAGGTCTCTACTAACAGAAATAGAAATGTGATCAATAGTGATTCCTGCCTTGTTCAGCAGTAAAGTATATATTAACATGTATATCAAGTACTGGGAGACAGGCTTTGTCTCTCTCATGTACTGCCAAAGTGGGCACTGGCCTCATTTCTTTAAAGAGAGATGTCTGATGAGATTTTGCATTTTATTTTTTAGTAATTTCAGAAGTTCTAATGTTCTGATTTGAACAGTTACAACAATCACTTGGTGAAGATGAATCTTTTTTTTTTTTTTTTTTAATGGCTATTTTTTTTTTTAGAATTTTTTATTTATATTTTTTTTTTTCTTGTTTCAGAACCTTTATTTGTTTATTCACTCATTTTTATGGCTGGCTCAGCCTGCCCCAAGGGCAGGGCTGGTGCAGCATGTGGTGCCGGGGATCGAACCGAGGTACCTGAAGCCGCCCAATCTTTCCCAAGCAGGTGCTTTAGAACACTGAGCCATCCCGCAGGGCCCCAAAGATGAATCTTTAAAATAGTACTAATGCCTTAAAATCATGGGATTGGAGGAGGCAAAAAAAAACAGAGGCAACATCTGAGGAAGTTCTGTAGGTCAGTTAGATGAAAGGTCTGGTATAGTGTGTGTGCAGGACTGAAGAAAGGTGGGTGAAACACACCTCCACAAGGAGCTATAATTGAGGGGAAGCAGGAGAGAGCTGGATGCTGTGTGCAAGGACACACTCTTACACACTCACCCCAGGCTTCAGGAAGGCCTCTGCCTTCTGTTAACACCCTTAATGAGGACAAACATCTGTTAACACCCTTAATGAGGACAAACACTGTAGTCAGGCAGGCTCCTGACTAGGTAAATAAGCTTTCTATGAAGGAGGACTTGACAGATCTCTCTTGACTGAGAGAAACACGTTTGTGTTTACTGTTAGCTTACACTGAACTCCCAGAAAATCTTCTTATCAAATGTGGAAATGAAGATCAGTGGAAGTTCAAGACCAGCCTGGGCTACAAAAGTGAGCTCAAGGCCAGCCTGAACTGCATAGAGAGACCTTGTCTCGAAAAGACCAAAAAAAAAAAAAAAAAAGTGCAAATGTTACAAAGCTGGAGAAAACTGCTTATCTTAAAAGGCAACAAAAACAAGATTTTAAAATAGTTTTCAAAATTGAACTGGGTTAGAATTATCAGGATTAATGTCTTGCATCTGTTCATAATATTAGTAGGGTAAGAGGAATATAGGGCTGATAGGAATTTGTTTTTAAAGAATTATTCTGGTTGGCTCATGTATGTGTGTCTTTGAGACAAGGTCTTACTATGTAGTTCAGGCTAATCTTGAACTCACTTTGTAGCCTAAGCTGGCCTTGAACTCTCAGTGATCCTGCTGTGACAGCCCCAATGAATGATGGGATTATAGGCCTGTGCCACCACACCCACTTTGGGCTACATTAATAGAAGCATTTACGATGCTTCAGAGAATGTGGGCTTTTTTTCCTCTCTCTAGAGTATCAGATTAAAGATAGAGTTCTTTGGTAAGGTCTTTTTTTAAAAAGGGAAGTAACAAGCAATTATATGATAAGTTGTCTAGAAACCAAAAAAAAGTCAAAGGATGAGGTATTTGTTGATGATTACACCATAAAATCAGAATGGAGATCTTCCTAAAAGCAGAGCACTACAGCCAATGTATGCTACAAAAATAGGAAAATCATTATAAGAATTTTGAGATCCCCTGTGGAACTCAAGGAACAAATACATTTAGTTCCAAAAAAAGCTATAAACAAACTTGGCAGTGAGTAGTAAGTAGCTCTGTGTTCCCACCAATGAGGAGGACATTACCCATAGTGACAGATGGACACACACCAGATGTAATTAATTGCCTAAGTTTATGTAGCAATAAGTAGCTGATTGAAAACTCAAGCCAGGGCTTCCTGGTTCTGCAGCCAGCACCCTGTCCCACCTTTATCTAGCTGCATTTTCCCTGATTTTTATTTTAATTTTTGTAGTACACTATAATGTTTACATTCCTTGTGAGGACCCAGTACATGTACTTTATATATCTTGATTTATTTTTTATCCTCTTTCCCTCCCAGCAGAGAGGGATCTGTCACTTCCTCTGGTTCTGATCTGCTAGCAGGAGGAGACACACTTCTAGCTAGGATGAATGTGAAATTTTTTTTTTTTTAAGCCTGGCCTAAGAAGGCAAATTTTCCATTCCTCTCAAGCTAAAGAAGCTTTCTCCAAAGAGTTACAGTTGGTCTGCAGCACCTCACTGCCTACCAAGTGAATCCGTGGTCATATCACTGTGGACACGTGGCCAAGAATATATTTCAGAACTTGCTAATGACCACTGAAATCCACTCAGTACATGTTTGTGTGCCAAACACCGTGCTCACTCAGGATGTAAAGTGCAGAAAAATGCAGGGCTCAGAATCCACGTAGATGAATCATTCTCAAGTAGGACAGATAGCACTGTTACAGAGATCCTGTTTCTCTGCCCAAAGTAGAAGGGCTTCTATGGCAGAGGGGTGCTGCGGTGAAGCTGGGAAGGGAGGCAGGTGTTCCCACTGTTGGGCATAGCACATGCAAAACAGCAAGGTGAGGCTGGAGGGCGTGGGGCCCCTTTGTAGGAGGCCAGCTGAGGGCTATATGTGGTTGGGAGAAGGCTGGTAACCGAGGGGCAAGTAGTTGGCCTGTGCACACTGGTAGCCCACATATGCCAAGTTAAGGGTTTGTGTGCAAGGTGGACTTGGTTCTTGGGTGCCACAAGCTGGGTGGGCTAAGCACAAGTTCAGGAATGATGAGGCATGAGTAGGAATATGGAGTCTCACTGAAGAGTATGGGGCTCCCCCAGTGACAGAGGGGTTGGGACACAGCCTTGAATAGCTGGGTTGAGTGGACCTTACCCCAGAGGAACAGCTTCTGGCAGAAGCTGGCAAGGGACAGGCAGCAGTTTACGATTTCTTCCATAGGCAGAGGTTCAGTGACCACTTCATATTCTCTGGGTTAAGGCATCTATTCAGGAAGAAACAGATCTGGCAGTGGGTGATGGACCAGGACGTGCTCAAAGGAAAATCCTTAAATGCGCCAGCCTAGATCTGGTGAGCTTTGCTTCTCCTTGGGTCTAACTGTTCGTCTGGTTCTCTTGATTCTAACACCACAGTGAGTGAAGGCAGCTGCTGGCAGTCGGCAGCCACATTGACAGGCTTTGATACATCAGTATGCGAGCAGCTAGCTGTGCGGCCAGCAGTAATGCCCCACACAAAGGGCCCAGTGAGCCCTGTCCTGGCCTTCCCACGGCATGCCCTCTCCACCCCCTTCTCATCCACTGCTCTGGACTCTGTCACTGGGGCCCAGCTCTTTGTTGAGATCTGAGTGGACTTGGCATCTGTGTAGCTCTGGGATTAGGGGTTTGGTTGGGGGCTGGGCAGTCCACCCTTTCTGAGAGGGTAGTTGGTCCAGCACCCCTGTGGGGAAGTGGGAGTGCCCCATGGAGGCCAGGCCATGATTCCAATGCACCCATGACCTTCTGCTGAAATCTTGGAGTGGGACACTGGAAGGTGTTCAAGAACTGAGGAACTGTCCCTACCAGTATGGAGTTGGAATCCTCAGTCACCTGAGGAGAGCTGCAGAGAAACTGCTTTCCTATGACTTCCACTATCTCTGGATTCTTTCCTAATCCACTAGGGAAAATAGACTGTGAATGCAGGAGTGAGCAAACCTATTTACTCACTGTTCCAAAGTGCCTTTTAGAGTATTTCCGGGCCCAGCAGAAGCTGAGACCTGGTGGCAGAAACAGAGCCTTGCTCTGGTCATTAGGCTGTCAGCTGCAGACCAGGCCTCATGGGACCAGACTGATAGCACCCCTGTGACCCAAGACTTGGCCAGGGACATCCCCTGGACCTTGAAAGCCAGCCAGGCAGATAGTGTGAGTATTCTGGCCATCAGTCAGGGGATGCCTCGACACCTGCACTTACCCAGGCCCCCTGGAGAGTGGGGAGACTCAGTTCTCTTTCTTTACTGTGTCCCATTATGCAGGCCAGTCTGTGTGGAATGGTTTTGCTCCTAGATGGACACTTCCTGGGCTCTCCCAGTAATTACAAGCTGTGACTCTCAGTCCTAGTTATTCCTCTGTAGTTAATTCCAGACCTACGGAATGCTGCATGGGCCAAGTGACTTCATTTAACAGCTCCCATCAAGTCACTCTTGGGACCCATGTTTCTCTCTGGGCCCTGAAGCAGGATGAGTCTGGCTCCTTAGAGGCTCCATTTCCCCTTGCAGTGCACCCTGGATGCCTTTAATTAGGCACATTCATTACCTCTTTCCCATCTACATACTCAGATTATTCCTAGCATGAGGCAAAAATGATTTGGGGAAACTTCTGTCCACCACTTTGAGGTTTCCCCCATGGATGTCTATCCCATCCCACTTGTGGGAGGTTTTGTGAGTGCAAAGCCATAAACCTTGCTGGCAAGCCCCACTCCCACTGCTGTGGGACCTTGACCAAATTCATAGTCCCTCCCACCCCATGCTGTCCTCTCCCTGATGAAATGATGATGCCTCCTTCTGGGGTATATAAAGGGAGACATTTGTGGTAGTGCCCATCCTTGGGCTGGGACACAGGTATCCAGTAGCTGCTAAATCTGTGCTGTCAGTGGATTTTAGTACCAGGTGCATCTGGTCTTGTTTCCTAACCTTGTGTACTTCCCTGGGCCTTGGGGCCTTGGAATGCAGCCTTGAACTTATTTTTGTTGGTCTCTATCCCTTACCTCCTTTTTCTTCACCCCACACAGAGATGGTGGTGAGGTAGGGTTGGTCCAGACTATCTGCACATTGGGTCCTGGCTCTGTACTCAGCTCACCTGTCCAAAAGCATCTCCTGGAAAGGTTGACCAGGGCAGTGTGGCTTGTCATCAGGGAGGACTTTCTCCAGGATCCAGGGAGTTGGGTGTTTCTTGAAGTTACAGAGTCAGAGTAAAGCCCTTTGAGAAGTAAAGATCCCACAGTAACAGATAAATAGAGAATGTTTACAAACAATTCTTTTAGAGTTCTCAAAAATAATGTTACTCAAATAGTGCCTAGAAAAGCAAGCTTTTGATGACTTTTAAAGACTACCCTTTTTTAATGTAAATAATAGAAGAAAGAATGGTAATAGGTAACAGGGGCTCTTAGCTCACTTTGAGCTTCATATTGAGCTGACACATTCACACCTTTTAAAAAATGATAGTATCCAGGTGCAGACATGCTGGGCTGGTTGGTGGATGGGCCAGGCATGATGCCTGGAGAGTGGGGAAAGCTCCACCTAGGAGAAGCACTTTCCCTTGGGGCTTCCTTGACATATGCTGGCACCTGCTGCCTCTCCACAGCCTGCTCCCAGCTCTGGGCAGTTGGATTAAGACCAGGCTCCTGCCCTCATGACTGCCAGTTTCTAAGACATCCCATGAAAAGCCCCAAACACTTAGAAACACTTCACATTTTGCTTCAAGTCTGTGCATGTGTACAAGATGTTCTTTTACCAGACAGTGACTCTCCTTAGGGCCTCAGGGCCATGGGCTGATTGGGCAATTATGTGGCTGTGAGAATTTTCCAGAAGTGGGGTTGGGACAGGGTTCAGATGTATCTGTGAACAGATCTGAGGTATTTGTCCATCTCTTCTATAGCCAGAAAGGAGCCCTGTCCTCAGGCTGGCAGGTGCTTGTCACCCTCATGCCATATGCCAAGAGTGCCACCCTATCCCTTTGTCTAGTCCCACACCCAGCACAGTATCCAGTAAATCTGCTGACAAATAGCTTTTGAAATGGAAGAGAAGAGGTATTCTGCAGAGGTGGTGGGAGGAGGAGAGGATAGGCATGAAAAGAAAGAGGCTTACAAGAACCATGGAAATTTAAGTGGTTCCTGTGCTTCTCTTGAAGCCCTTCTCAGAGCCCTAAGGATGACAACAGACCATGAATCTTAAAACCAAGTGTATTGCCCCCAAGTGTCAGTACACCTGAACATTCTCTAGTCCATGGAGTTCAGGAGCCTGCTGGTCCCATGGCCTCTTCCTCTGTGGGCTACTTCAGGCTTCTACTGTGTGCAGAAAATTGTACCCTGGCAATACCCCTGTGTGACTGGGAGGCCCTAAGCTTGCCACAACCATGATGTCACCTCTCCCTTCTACACAGGCGTCATTTGATGTGTCGGTGGAGGCCTGGAGCTGCCCCAGCAAGCACACCAAGCACACATTCATCCTGAGACCTGTGGGATTCCGAGACAGCCTGCAGGTGGTGGTCACCTACAATTGCACATGCGGCTGCAGTGCGGGCCTAGAGCATGACAGCACCAGGTGCAGTGGGAATGGAACCTATGTCTGTGGCCTGTGTGAGTGCAACCCCAGCTACCTGGGCACCAAATGCGAGTGCCAGGAAGGGGAGAACCAGAGTGTATACCAGAACCTGTGCCGGGAGGCAGAGGGCAAGCCGCTGTGCAGCGGGCGTGGTGAGTGCAGCTGCAACCAGTGCTCCTGTTTCGAGAGCGAGTTTGGCAAGATCTATGGGCCTTTCTGCGAGTGTGACAACTTCTCCTGCGCCAGGAACAAGGGTATCCTCTGCTCAGGTAGGTGTCTGCAGCCAGGCCTTTGCTCTGAGCCAGCCCTGGGCTCATGGGCTCTTAGGACCTCCTCCTCAAGCTTGCCTTTTCTTTGGTGGTGGTGGAAATGGCAGGACCACAGTTAGTTGCCTTGGACAAGCCTTGCCCACTGTGGGCACAGGGATGGAGATACGCATAGGAAAAAAACACAGCAAGTACTGCCTTGTGGTCAGACTCCATCAGAGGGCATCACCCAGCTGACCTCCCAGTTAGTGCAGAATTGATGTTCAGCGTGCCTTTCATTGCCTCCTGGACAGGGAGATCACAGGGTCTATCACACGACTATCCTCTTACCATACATTGTATGCATTTCTTACTGCCGCTTTAACAAAAACCATAAAATTAGTGACTTAAAATAACCTAAATGCATTCCATTATAGTTCTATATAGGTCAAAGGTCTGTGCTGGATCTTTGGCTAAAATTGGTTTTCCAGCAGGGTTCATTCCTTCTAGAAGCTCTAGAATCTTGCCTTTTCCCAGTGACAAGAGGCTGCCTCCACTCTTGCATTTGTACTTCTTTCTCTGTTTGCAGAGTCATCTGTGGAGTGTCCTTGGGTATTTTCCTGAGTGTAACCTTTGTTTCTCTTATCACATTCTCCTCTGAGGCCCCCTTCTTCCATAGTCCCTTGTGGTTCTGCAGGATGACCCAGAAAAGTATCCCCATCTCAAGCTCCTTAACTTCATCACATCCACAAGGTCCTTATTCCCATGGACAGTCACAGGCACTAGGAATGAAAATGTGGACATCTTTAGTGGTCTTCATCTGGTCTGCCACAGTCCTGGTTTGAGAAGTTCCTCCTGGTACCTAACTGAAACTTGTGCCTCAGTAACTTCTTCACTTTCACTCCACATGAGTAACCTGACAGACCTGAAGTCTTCTGTACACTTCTCTGCCCTCTTTTCTTATTCGGGCCGGGCCCCATGTCTCTCTTCCTTCACTGGGGTCTGTCACTTGTTAATAAGCACTGTAGCATTTGTCTGTCCACATAAGGGCACCTCAGAGGTTGTTCAGCAGAGCACATGCTTTCTAGGATCTGGATCCTTGCTTACCTGCCATCGGTGTGTCCTCACTTTCCTGCTTAATAGCCATTTTACACTCTATAGTTTGTTTTTATTTTTGCTGTTGAAAAGTTGTTACTATTTTGAACTATAGCAAAGTTCTGTTTTTGCTGTATGACGTTTAAGGTCTGATTTCTTGTATCTGATGTGGGACATCACATTGGTTCCCATTAAAATCACAGGTTGGTGTTGTCATTGTGGAGGGGCATTGAGAAAAGATATTTTAAAATCAAGTCCTAAAAGGGCCATTCTGTTCAACACCATACCTGCAAAGATAGCAAACAAAACTATTGGAGGCAGGGCTGGTGTTTTGTCTATGGTCTCTACAATTCTCTCCATGAGATTGGTCTTGCTGATGAGAAGGGCTGATTTGAAAGGAACTTAGGGTTCCTCTGTGCAGATGAAGCATGTCGCAAGGTGATTGTGAAGCAGAACAGGTTAACAATGCATCATCCTGGAAGGAGCACCCACACTTCCACGGAAGAAATGCATGGAAGAGGGCAGGCCAGGCATGGGTACTCCAGGGAGGCTTCGTAGTAGACTTTACCAAGAGATGAGGAGGAAGAGGAAGACGCCCATGGACACAGTGGGGCTGAAATGCTCAGCATTGGAGCTGTTCTGGAAACTGAAGGCCATGTGAATGTCACAGGAGAGGAGAGGTGGAAGAGTAGGACTTGAGGTGACAGATACTGCAGTAGGGGTTGACTCTCTCAGGGTAACAATGAGTTTGTGTTAGCTAGAGGTTCAATCTGTGGTAGCAGAAAAAGTGTGTGTCAGAGCAGGCAGGCCTGAGCCTACATCCCCTGCATGCTGATGTGCAGCTTTGGACACGGAGTTGTGTGAAATCAGGGACAGCGTAGAAAGAATATCTACCTGCCTCAAAAGGAGGTCTTGCCTTAGCCTGGAGATTGCCAGCATGGTGTTAATTCACCTTAGCAGCTGCAGCCAAAGCTCATGAAGACTGGCTGGGTACTAGTAATGGACCTTCAATGGTGCTTTTCTTTTAAAGAACTATGAGTGAATATCCTAGAGCCTCTCCTTCTTCCCTGAAGGGAACCAGAAATGTCTCTGAAGTGTCTTCAGCCCAGGAGGCCACTTATATCCATATTTTCCGAGAGCAAATTTGCCATTACAAATTCCATCTCCACAGTTTATTAACCTGAGACTGGTTATCTTCCCTTCCTGGTTTTCCCATCTCCAAATCCATACCAACAGCATTTATTGCTGTGTTGCTTTGAGAGTTGAAGGTGAAGACAGGTGAAGGGCCAATGGAGGGCCCAGCACCAGTGCGGTGTGAGCAGTAGCTGAAGCATTAGTATTGCTCCACAGGGACCACTCACCCCTGTAGAAGCAGGAATGTTCAAAGGCCAAGTGAATGTGCTGTCTTTGTTCAGCCTCCAGGACTCCTGGCTCTTCTGAGTGAATCTTTCTTTGCTAAATTCTTCTGAACCCTGTGTACAAAAGCCCTGGATGGTCTTTCTCTGTTGCTCTCCTCTACATTTTTAACACTGTGGTATCCAGAGACTCTCACAGGTAATGGGGTAGAGAAGCCAGAGGACTGAGATTCAGCTCCAAAACTTCCTGGGACTGCTAGGATGGAATGTCTACTCACTGGAAAAGCTGTATACGTTTGTTAAAGAAAACCAAAGATCTGGGGAACTTGGTGGATAGATAGCCTGTGCTGTCTGCCTGTGCTACTGTCTTTTGGTGAGCAGAGTAATGTGGTTCAACTCTCTTCAGAGTCAAAGGCCTCTTTCACCCTCACTATTTCACCCGCATGCTCTCCAGTGCCATGCATATAAAAGAGCAGCCATTCCAGAGAGTTAGAGGATCACTGCTAGGTCTAGAACATTCTGAGGACTAGAAAGAAATTGTTTAAATCACTCCTAATTCCATTACTCATACTTTAAGAAGTTTCTTTCCTTCTGAACTTTTTAAAAATAAACATGATTGTGTGTGTGTGTGTCTGCATACACTTTTTCATCTTCCTTTTTTCCTATAAAGTGCTTGAAGTTGAGTTGCTTTAGTGACCTTCTAATAAAGCACTTCGACTCTTTCCATTGCACCCCCAGCTGGCCTCTCCCACCCCTTCCCTGAGCAAGCCTCTACCGGTGGAAATGTAAGCTATCCAAATCTTCCTGCAGACAATGGTTTCTAGAATGAAGTCATTGTTGTGTTTGTTAATTTAAGAACTCAGAACTGAGCCTGGCCCCAGGCAAGGCTCCATGTCACACATTCCTGCAGCAGCCTGGCAGCACCTATGCCTCTTTGTCTCTCAAACCCTAGCTGCTGCTGGAGACAGCTGTGAGTGCTGGGGGAGGAATTCCAGCCCAAGTTCCCGGCACCCAGGCTCAGCATGGGGCTCCCACTTCCGGTCTGGATGCATCAGTTTCTAGGTTGCTCCTGGATTGTTGTACCATTTGAAGTTTTCAAGAGAGAGGAGCCCATTTCCCAACCACCACTCTGCTGCTGAAGGTGCTGACTCAGCCCAGGGGCCACTGCCCTTGGACACCCTCAGCTCTGCTGGCTCCTACTGTGTCAGGAGATGTCTGGTTTGTCTTCAGACCAAAGCTGCAAGGCACACTTGAAGAGGCGACTGAGGCAGAGGACACCTCAGAGCCACAACTTCATTTCTCTCTTTCCCTCCATGAGGAGCTTAGTCTGATCCCTTACCAATGTCTAGATCTGGGGAAAATGTAAGAGATGATAGATTTTCTACTTTAAAAATGAATAAGGTCTGGAAGCAATCAAAGAGTTCTGTTGCTAGTTTTGTGACAGACACATGGTTGTTGTGAAAGTGTGTGTGCTCAGGATTAGAGGTTCTCCTGCTGGTTTCTGGAAGCAGCTTGATGGAGACCATGATTCTGTCCACCACTGTTTGTATGTGGGTCAGTGGCTGAAAGATTTCCTAGGGCTATCATGAGGGTTTCTGTTCTCTCCAGCCATATAAAGTGGTGATCCTGTAGAGAGAAGCAGGACATGGTCTGCTCAGTTATTTTTAGTGTCATGAAAATTTTGTTTCAAACGTTGTCATTTTCTGTTGGTTTCTGTGCCCAAACAGTGCTTTTCCCGGGATTTGAGTCACTGTCTTGTGGTAGTGAATTGTTGAGATCAGTCTTAGCCTGAAGTCCCACAGTATATATGAAATGGTTACTGGAGCACTTTGAAACATTTGCTAATTTTCAGCCCACCTTTGAATTTCATTTAATGTGAGGAATTCAAATCAACTAAAAGAATTTTGATCCAACCCCTTGCCCTCAATTATGAGAGCGCAAAAATATATCCAAGTAAGCTTGTATCTCCAGATAGCTGGATAGACAGTCTCTATTATGTGGGTGACATCTAGATTTAAGGGACTCCTGTAGTTGCCTCCCAAACATAAGAAAATAGTGTGACCTTCCTAATCAGCAGAGGCCACATCCCACTGCAGATTCTGGCCGAAGCTCTGCAGTTAAGGGCGCTCTTGAGACTAAGGTCTCCTACGTTCTCACCAAATGAAAAACCTTCCATGGAGACATTATCCAGATACAATTCAAAATGCTTCTCGATTCACAGGGAGTAAGGAAGACTTCCAAGGAGAGACTTTAGTGGCAGGTCCCTTTCTACCAAGAAAGGCAGCAGGCAACATGAAATAGTGTTAAGCTGGTAAGGGCTCAGATTCACCTGTAGAGAAGGCCGAGGGTGGGTGGCACTGGAGCGATAAGTGGTGAAGGCATGCAGACGACTCTTTACAGATGCCTTCCTGAGGTCCAGCATGGCTGCACATGTTTTTCTGACTAGGAGCACTGCCAGAGTCTTTGATGGCATCATTGTTATTTGGAGAGAAAGTGGCTTTGAAGGCGGCCACACCTGCATTCTACTCTCTGCCCTTCTCCTTCTGTAACCTCTTCATCTGACTTCTCTGAGCCCCATTTTGCTTATCTGTCATATAAGGACAACCCAGAGGGTTGTTATAAGGATCAAATAGGGCAATGTGTATGTAGCTCCTTGCCTGATTTTTCATCACCTGTCTCACTGCATACATTTTACTTCCTGGCCTTCTCTAAGTTGGAAGAATTTTTTTCTTCCATGGAAATGAGCAATAGAAATACTAGAACATCAAAACAGGATGCTTTCAGAAAGTTTTAACAATCATCCTATGGTCAAAATTCTCTAAAGATTCCATCTTTTTCTGGCTATTGTTTAGTTCATTTGGGAGGCAAAATGTCACCAAAATGTACAGTTTGATCACATAGAGAAACAGTGAAGTTTTGAGTTTAGGCAGGTGAGCCACATGAGCTAGGGTGGGTACCTGTGCTAAGGTCAGGTAGCCTCTTGTAGCTGTGCTTGCTGAGTTCTTTGGAAGGCCAGAGCTCAACATTTCTAATCTTAGCCAGTGCAACTAAGGATATACAGCAGTGACCTCTCCTATGGGGCCATTGTTTGTTAGGCAGGTTGCTGCATTCATCTTATTCAACAAGAAATCACTGCATATTATTCCTAATATGCCAAGTGTTTCACTGTGTTCCAGGGCTGGCAACATTGAATTTCTAAATGCCTGTTGTCTGTGGAATTTTCCACTGCTTCTTGGAAACTTTCTGAGATGTGAAATGGGTATACTACTCACTTTAAACTTCAGCTTTAACCATCCCAGCCTTTTGAGGGATCCTGCAAGACAAAAAAAAAAAAAAAAAAAAAAAAAGTTTTAGGAAATATTTTGAACTAGGGCTTGGCTTTGGTATTGAACTTTTCTCACTCTTTAGGTCCTACTTCCAGAAACTTCTGAAATGTTGAAAAAGGAAACAGCCTAAGTACTGATTCTTCCTTCACTGTCCTCTGTTTAGAGAGGGAACTATGCAAACAGGAGAATTTGTGGTGGGGATTGTGTGTGCCTTGAACTTCAGTCTGAGTCATCTTGAGGTCATGGAGTTAGCTTGTAAAGGATATGGTGAAATGTACAAAGCAAAGGAAAATCCTAGGAAGACCACAAGAATGCCAGAGGTAATTTCCTGGCCATGTAGGCCTCAGTGATACTAGCTTCTTGCTGTTATAGGACAACATGGTAGAATATTTTCCACTCTGCACATAAAACTATGAGAGACCTCTGGTGGCTGAAACATTGAATATTATAGTTCCTTTTGTTCTGTGACCCCGTCTCGAGAGTTGAAACAGCACTTTAAGTTTGGATGTTGGATGTTCCAGCATAGTTGATTATCTTCAACTGCCCAGGGCTTCTAGTGGAATGGGGTGGGAGGGGGCCCCATTGTCCTCAGGGTGAGATTCCCTGCCTCTCAGACAGTGACCTTAGTACTCCTCTTAGGTTTACTGCTCCATGGGTCTGCTGGAAGTTCTTTCCAAGAGCTCTTACTGTTGCTCTCTGTCCCTGTCTGACCATGCCCACCCCCACCTCCAGGTCATCAAGCACACCCATGCTCCCTGGGTGGCTGTGTTATTTGACATCACAGAGTTGGCTTTTGGGAATAGGCAGGTATTAGTGATTGTGCAAACAGAACCTATTCTAATGCACTTTTTAACTGTATGGAGCTTGGTCCCCTGAAACAGGCTAGTTAGTGTGTTGCACTCACTATGAACAAGTACTAGACAGGACTATTTGGTGTCACATGCCTTTCTGGACAGTGCCAGTCACACACAGTAAGCCAACTGTGTATTTCCAATGTATTGGGAAAACTGAGGCCCAGCTCCTAGACTAAACTTTCTTGTGAGTTTCTTTTCCCACCTCAGTACCATTCTTTCGATGTTGCCCAGCCTTGACCTCCTGGGCACAGGCAGTCGTTAGCCTCCCAAGTAGCTGGGACTATAAGCGTAGGCCTGATGCACTTGACTGTAGGCTTGGAACAGAAGAACTTCTCACTGCCTGTTGCAAATAAATAGCTTGTTTCTACTTAGGCTTACTTATTTTGATTAACTTGACACCTTCCCAAACCCCTGAATTACCACTTCTGCCCCTAATGCCACATTTTCCAAGTCTTGTCTCATTAATCTTTCCGTTAAAGTTTTGGACACATTTTCTCAGTTTCCCTAAGCAGGTTTTCTCTGAGTTACATAGGATCTGTGAGGTGCAGCAGACCAGGGCTGAAGGACTCCTACAAGCCAAAAGGCACCAACTGAGACCTTTCATTGTATGACCCTTGTTGATAAAAGCACAGAATATTCAGTAGACATCTAGTTGTTTTGATTATGCAGAGCCCACTTTCCTTCAATGAACTTTTATGTGTCTAGGCTAATGGTAAAATGCTTTGGCCACCCACAAGCTCATTGTTTTGCCCTGTAGGCAGATGGATATGTTGTTACTGGTCCGTGTGGGGCAGCTGTGACTTCGAAGACTGGCATGGCCTGAAGCCTTGACCAAAGAGTCCCTTTCTCTGACTCCAAGAGACAGCTGCCTCCCTGCAATCTCTTGGCTCAGCTGGGCTCCTGCAGCCAGGCTTGAGAGCGGCCGACGCATGTGACATTCATTCCACACCCATGGACAGTGCTGCACAGTCTGGGCGGCCAACTTGGGGTGGAGCTGGGCAACTGTTCACCAGCTACATGATAGTTTGCCAGTTCAAAAATAGCAACCCTCTCATCTTGCAGTACCAAGAGGCTGGTGAGGTCACACTCCAGATGTGGTTGCTTTCCGCAGAGGGGCCTGGTGGGCAGGTTGGGCAGGTTAAGCCAAGCCGAAGGCGTTGACTGGGGTACCTCTGTTTCTTTTGGCCACTGCCTTCTGTTTTCCATTTTGGGTCAGCGCTTTTGGGCTTAGATGAGGATGATGGCTCATATCATTTAGCAGTTTTCAGACTTCTCTGAAAGGTGAGTTCATTAAACAACTGTGATTTTCCACCTTTTCTCCTTTGCCTTAATCTCCCTGTGACTGGTGGAGCTGGGCAGAGACCAAGTCCTTTCCTGGCCACCCTCACGTACAGTGCAGTAGCAATTAGAGAGCTCTGAGCACTGGCCATCAGCAGGAGAAATTGGGGAGCTGGGACTAGGAGAGCAAAGCTGTCTTCTAAGAGTGCTCTGGTGTCCTTGGCAGTGAAGCCTTAGCCTTCTAGCCAGTGGTGTCATCTCAGAAAGTGATGTGAAGCAAAGGAGGACCTCATCCAGGCCTTGCTGGGTAGAGACACTGTCAACTGACTGCCAGCTAAGGCGGGGTCACTGACAATAAGCCAGGGCCAGGGGGCCAGCAAGATAGCTCAGGGATCTAAAGCACCTGCTTAGGCAAGCTTAGACAAGCGCAGGGACAGTAGTTCAATCCCTGGCACCACAATGTTATGCCAGTTCCACCTCCAAGCTAGCCTCATAAGAGAAAAGCTAAGGCCAGCAAAGCAGCTGCTCCCAAGACTAAGGAAGCATCATTGTTGACATCTCTGAAGAGCTGTGTGCTGGAAAAACTGGAACAAAGATCCAGAGCAGTGGAGGGTGCAAGCCTTTGATTTCTGTGTAACCATAACCAAGCTGCCCACAGAAGGAAGAGAACCCTTAATCCTCTTTTCCTTGCTGACCCTGAAGTACTCAGTTTTCTTGGACATCTGTAAAGGATTTGAGATATCTCAAAAATTGCATTTCATCTAGGCTTTTACTTATGCCCAGAGTGACTTACTGACCTCTGATGGAAAGAGCCAGCTTATAGATGGAGCCACTTATCCTCTGTGTTGCTTTACTTTTGTATCACTTAATGCTAGCTGGACTGCACTGGAAAGGAGACACTGTGTAGGGTCCAAGAGTATTGCTTCTGAGTTCTATTTGTGGTAAAAATTACTGATTTGTTTGGCTCCCACTTCCAGCAGGCTTGATCTTTGGCCTTGTGGTGAGGCATGGTAGGGAACAGTTGGTAGAGCAAGCTGGTTGCCTCATGGCAGCCAGGAAGTAATGAGACAGGAAGAAGTGGGTAGGGGCCCTAGTAACCCTAGCCATACTACCAGTTACCTCTCTTCCTTCCTCTGAGCTCTTCTTCCTGAAACCTCCACTACCTCCCAGTAGCACCACAGCCTGGGGGCCAAGTCTTCAATACCTGGGCCTTTGGGGACAATCATAGCCCCAGCCTGTTGGAGTTTCCAAGGCATCCTGCAGTTATGATGAGACTTTTTTAAAAAAAATGTATTTAGTGCAGGGTTTATAGGGTCTCATTACATGGGTCAGACTCATAGTGATCCTCCTGTATTCAGCCTCCCAGGCACTGGGATTACAGGCATGCGCCCCATGCTCAGTCTCATTTGCTGTCTCAGTGCTCCCTAGGAATGGGGCCAGCATGACTTTTAGTGTTGGGGATCAAACCTCAGCCCCTGCACTCTGCCTAAGTAGGCACTTTAGTCTGCTGAGCTATCTGGCCAGCCCTACGATGAGACTTCTAATGGTTTGATGTCTAAGTGGAATTAGAAGTCCCTGAAAGCAGTGACCCCCAGAACCTGTCCATTTCTCTGTTCACCATATATTGATGATGAGGTGCAGTGAGGACTCTGGCCTGCTACCCAGAGCCAGTAAGCAGGTGGGTGCAACTGCACAGCTGCGCCATGCAGAACGTTCTCCCCAGTGGAGCAGTCCCCAGACTTCCAGGGCAGGGTGACAGAGAGGATGGGGGTCTGAGTTGGGGAGACTCACTAGAGAGCCTGGGGTTGGCTTAAGCGAGGGAGCATTGTGCTCTCCTTGTGGGTGGAACCCCCATTTGCTGGCAAGTTCTGCTGGTGACTTGCCTGCACCAAGCTAACGTCGTGTCCACAGGCACAGAAAACCCATGAAGAAAAGAATAAATTTGCAAGAACATTCAATCCCTGGCACCACATGCCACGCTGACCATCACTAGCATGCCGAGCTAGTGATGGAGTCTGGGCATGGTGGCACACATCTGTAATCCCAGCACTAGGGAAGCTGAAAACAGGAGGGCCACTACAAGTCCTGGCTGCATAGTGAGACCCTGTACCAAAAAAAAAAAAAAAGAAAAAAAAATTGCAAGAGCAAGTTGCACTCCTTCTAGAGGTTGATTTAATTGCTGTAGAGACCCTTATGAGAGAACTAGGAGAGTCCTGGGCATTGCACAAATCTTTGTTTTTTCTGGGATCAAGGCCAGTACATGGAGGAGACAGCTAGCTAGTAGGATAGGCACAGTCCTGTGGAAACTGCAACCGCAGACTCCCCCGAGAACGCTGGGCAGCAGGGCCAGACAGGGACACGGGAGTGCGTGTTATGTAACTCCAGCCCGCTCCTCAACAGAGAACTGAAAATAGCAACACAGCAGGGATTTCCCCTTCCTGTTCGAAGCCGGGGCAGAAGCTCTCCCCTTAGAAGCCTGGGGATGTGTGGGCACAGTTCTGCCCACCTCTGACTCCCACTCTGTGCAGGGGAACTCTGTATGCAGCCCGGCCTGAGAGCCTTGGGCTATTGGTGTGGCTGAGGCCTGCCGTGCCTTCTTTTCCACAGCACAGAGGGCAGGGCTGTAGGTTTTGGCTTAAGCTGTGGCAGGACCTTGGAATCCCATAGACAGTAACCTGTTTTGCATGGGTTTTCTGTTCCTCTGTAACAGCTGTGAAAGAATGCCTCAGAGAAGTCTAGGACACAAGTGAGATCTGAGTTGGGGTAACAGGAAAATCACCTCAGATGGGTCAAGGCCTCCAGCACAGATTCCTATTTCTCTGACCATTTCCTGTTTACATGGCTGCCTTTTCTGAGATGGGAGAAGGCAAGTTCCTGAGGCAGGCAAATGTCATGGGAGAGGAAGATGGGGAAGTGGAGGGGAACGGGGAACTCTGGGCTGTGAGGAGAGGGCACAGACATTCATGGGAGTGCGAGGGAGAGGCAGAAACGGAGAATGGTAAGAAGATGAGCATGTACATATGCGTGAGAGAGGAGACTGGCCGGCCTTGGGTGTAGCGGGAGATAGCTCTGTGAGGAGCGAGGGCTCAGCCACATGGCACTACCAGCACCCTGAGGACTGCTGATACTCACTGAGTGCTTGCTTGCACTAATTCCTGTTCCGAGTGCCTTGGGTGGGTTGACCTAACTCACACAGCCACCCTCTGAGGGAGGCACTTCTATGAGGATGGGCGGAGACAGTGCTTCAACCTTAGGCACTTCTGGTCAGCAGCAGACCTGGAGCAGCCCGCGCCATCTGGCTGGAGAATCCACACACTGCCCAGTGTACTCTGGCCCCGGCCCCGGCCCCAGCTTGCGCAGGTTTTGTTGCTTCCTAGCTCTACACTCCACAGCCATGCTCTGATCCTCTTTATCCCCACCCCTTGCAAAAATGCCACCACTTAGTTATCTAGGAACTGGAGGACCTGGGAGCCCTGGGGAGGCTGGGGCTCCTCCCACATCCATCAGGTCCTCCTGGTGCTTCAGATGTCTCTCACCTTTTGTTCCCCTTCCCTCCTCTGAGATGGCACCATTGATGTACTGAGGAACCTCACCTGTGCCTGTTGCTGACTGGTCACTGTCTGTTCCTGGAACCCTGGTTCCCTCATACCCCTCGCTGCTGCCCAGAGGAAGCCCCATGCACTTCTGTTAAGATGGCCATCTCCTATTGCCCCATTGCACATCTGTGTCACATTCACAGCACTGTTAGCTCCTATTCCCTGGGTGCCTCATGGGCCAGAGACCACGTTAGAAACTTTCCTTATAATAGCACGGATATTTCTGTCAGTGTCCCCTCCAAGGAAGTGTCATCCTCATGGACAGAAGAGAGCCCCAGAGTGCAGGAGACTGAAACAGGAGGATTGCCCTGAGTTCAGCCTAATCTGCATAGTGAGGGTAAGCTGAGCTTGGGACTACATAGCAACACCCCATCTCAGAAAGGGAGAGGGTGATCATCAGAGGGATTTAAGTACTTGTCCAAGGCAACACAGTGGATGAAAAGCAGAGGAGCCGATCCTGCTTACCCTCTTAGATTTTCACAAGCTGGTTGTCTCTCCGCGCTCCTCCACTTGGGACCCTCACCCCTCAGATCTGCCTCTCCTCTGCCACTGTCCTCTGCTGCTCTCTCTTCGGTTTGCCTTTCCCTTCATCCCTCCATTTTTGCTAAAACTTTCTCTAAAATGTATCAGAAGGCTGTGTAGTGTGTACTATCTGTGACTCCCTTGCTTTCCCTGCTTGGCCTTGCTTGTCCCTGCACACCAGGGTGTTCATGGAGCTGCTTCCATCTGTCACTGCAGCCACTTCCTGGGACCCCGGGACTCCACCTGCTGGACTCTGCGCACTACTCACAGCCACCCGCTCACCTGGCTGTGAGGCCACAGCCTCACACACATCTGACTTTGACCTCTGAGAAGCATTGATGCTGAGCTTCCTTATGGCTCCTTTCACTTCCACGCCCCTGGCCCCCCAGCGTTCTGTTTCATAAAATGAGGCAAAGAGGCTTGGTCTTTGACCCACACAAGCAATGTTTTGCTGATGGAAAGCTGTTGAATTCTGTACCTCTGAAGTTCGGTATAAACAGGCATATTTAAACTTCCTGTCCAGGGGCCTGGCGGGATGGCTCAGTGGTCTGGGGCGCCTGTTTGGGGAAGCTTGGGCGGCTTCAGGGACCGCGGTTCGATCCCTGGCACCGCATGCTGCACCAGCCCTGCCCTTGGGGCGGGCTGAGCTGGCCATAAAAATGAGTGAATAAACAAGCAAAGGTTCTGAAACAAGAATAAAAATAAATAAAAATTAAAAAAAAATAAATAAACTTCCTGTCCATTCAGCCATTAATCACTCTGACAAAGATATTGGTACTAATAACTCCTGTGTGTAGCAATTCAGCGTGCACAGTGCTTTTGCATGACCCTTCAGTATCCCTGTCTGTGCAAGGGGAAGACCTTTGTGTTTGCTCAGTAAGAAGTGGGCATCATTAAGTCCCACTCTGCCCTGGTACCACTACAGGTTAGCCTGACTTTAATGAGGTGGACTAACTGGGCATTGTCAACAACATGACTGGTCATGGATAGGATATTGATCCTGGGAACAGGGCCAAAGAATGCTGATCACCTCAGTGGCATGTGTTCATACTAGGGCTTAGGAGAAGCCAAGGTGGCACAGGAGATGTGGGAAATCAGCATAGGCAGGCTGAGGCCCAGCTGCAGGACCTGAGACTAGGCTCCATATGAAGCATGGCTAGGCCCAGCTAGTGTATGGCATGCCATGTAGGCTACACTCTGCCAGAGAGACTTGGGAGCTTTAAGCCAGGGTGGCAAGTAGTTGTTTTATTAGCTGTTCCCTGCAGCTGGATGGCTTGCAGGGCTGGGCAGTTCTCAGAAGGCAGTTCTCAGAAGGCCAAGCCCCAGCTCCCCCGAAAAGAGCTCCCTCAAGGATGCATGAAGGAGGATGCAACATGTTATCTGTGCCACATCTTTGCCCTACCAGCATTAAGTCTGGGGGGTGGGGGATAGGGGTGTGTGTGTGTGTATGCATGCATCTGTGTGTACATGCACGTGCTTTGCTAGCCTCATGCTTACTAGGCACCCCTAAGCTGCCTGATACTAACCCAGCCAGAGCAGTTAGGCATGTCATTAGATCCGGAATTTGGCTGCTTCAGCAGTTGCACCCAGTATAGACCTCAGACTTCCTATGTTTGACTTGCTTTGCAGTCAGCAAGCATTGGACACCAAGCAGCCACAGGGCTGAGGATTTCTCAGTGTCAGACAGCTGTTCTGTTGCACTTGTTTGTTGGCCCCCAGAGTGGGCAGGCTGTTCCTGGTTTGTCTGAAGCCACAGTGCCTCACCACATTGCAGCTGTCTTCCTGAGACTTCACTGCAGGAAGTGTGATGGGTCCTGCTTCTGTACAAGAAATTGTGTGACTTCTGGAAAATCTCTAGCTCTCCCTTACTTTTGTCCTCTGAACCCTTGAGCTGTGATGTAGTCAACTCAGTGATCTCCTTGGCCTGGATTTTGGAGCTCTGGGGCCTGCACAATGTCAGATGTGCCCACAGCAGCCACCATGGTGTCAGCCACAGCCAAGAAGTATCACAGGCAACTCTGCCCAGAGTGCCATTCCTTTGCTGTGAGCAACCCTGTTTATGCCCATAGCTGGTCACAGGGTGCCAAGTCCTCTCCTCCTCCTATGCCCTTTACTCCACACCCAAACCCTTCAGTAGAGTAACATGCAGCCTCCACTCCAAATCTTTGATGTGTTGGAATATGGTCTTGAATTTTATTTGGATACTTTTATATTGCTACCAAAAGCAGAGTCAGAGTGAAAACAGTACCATTTCAAGTGAAATAGCCCCCCAACCTGTCCTGTGTGTTACAAATGGAGGACCAGGGGTGGGTCTCAGCTGTAGAGCACTTACCTGGAATATACGAGGCCCTGGGTTCCAATCTTAGCACTACCAACCCCGCCCCCCCACTAAACTTACTTTTTACCTCTCATGCGTTTGTGCTGTGGGATGATGCCATGTGCAGCCCTTGAGAGCACCAGAACCAGACTGAGCACTTAGCTCTGAAGCAGACCAGTGTCCCCTGGAGCCTGAAACTCACTTTGAATGCATTTTAAAATATCAGTGAATGGATGGATGGATGGATGGATGGATGGATGGATGGACGAACAGATACACAAATGGACCAATGGACATGTGATAGGACCACCCACAGCATCCACTTTTGGTGGAATCTGGGCAGTGCATGTATGGAAGCTTGCTGCAAGATCCTTTGAACTTTGCTACAGGTTTGGAAACTTCTGTCATAAAATGTTGGAGGGAAATTGTCCCTGACAGGGAGCCAGTATAATTTAAACCAGGCTCTTGACCAAGGTAGCCCTGAGGCTGGGGCATTAGAGCTGTGCTCATTGAATTCATTTCATCTGTGAAGACTTCTGTGGGGGTTTCTGCTATCCAGGCCCCAAACTTGTGTTGGTCACACATGGGCAGAGAAGTCAGGGCAGTCCTCAGTCCACACACAAGTCTGTGACCTTGTGCGCCCCCCCCCCCGCCCACCCTGTGTGACCCTTGAGCAGCTGGAGCTCTGAGCTCTCCTCCAGTCCCATGCCAGCTCCACACAGCCTGAGCTGATCCTCAGCCTGGCCTGACTACCTCTCCTCTCCTGCCAGGGGTCTTGCTGTCTGCCTCCATGCTGCCTTTGAGACATGCTAGGGCAAGGCCATCCTTCATAGGAGGCTAGGAGACCCAGCACCTGCAGATGATCACCCTGCCCCTGGAAGGTCACAGGCACCTGGAGTCAGGGAAGTAGAGCCAGAAAGCTAAGTGGCCAGGGAAAAGGCTCTGGAACTAGGTCCTCTTGTGGGTCATGCTCATTAAGGGTCACGAGGAGGGAGGGGCTGGCAGCCAGTACCAGGAGGAATGGCTCAGAGGTGGAGGAACATGCAAAATCCCCTCTCCCCATGCTGCCCACACTGCCCCTACAGTCTCCACTAGCTTGTGGAGGGCTGCTCAGTAAATGCAACTCTTGATTTTACTAATGACAGAAGCTTTAGCAAAATGGCATTAGGAAGGTAGACATGCTGCAGAAATAGCACACAGGAGACTTTTTAGAATTAGGAACCATTTGTAGCACTTTTTAGAATTAGGAACCATTTGGAGCCCCACAGTGTGTGTTCCTGTCCTGTGTTGCTCTGCCACCTGCTCCTGCATCCTCCTCTGGACTGCAGGAGCATAAAGCCTGAGGAAGAAGCCAGCAGCTTGCTAGGGCAGAAGGAGGACAGCTGTGTGAGTTTTGGGTTGTGGCTGTAACAAATTACCACACAGTTAGTGACAGAAAGCGACATGGATTTACTCTTTCATGGTTCTGGAGGTCAGAAGTCTAAATTCATTTTCCCTGGGTTTAAATCAAAGTGTCTGCAGGCCACACTCCTTCCTAGGCTCAGGGGAGAATGCACTCCTTGTTTTCTCAGCTCCTAGAGCTACATTCCTTGCGTTCCTTGGCTGTGGCTCCCTATTCTATCCTTGAAGCCAATAGCAAAGCAGCCAGCCTCCTGCTGTCCCTCAGCCACTGTGGTCCAACCTCCCTCCCTCATTTCCTCTTATTTCTTTTCTTGTTTTTTTTCTTTTTTTTTTTTTTGTCTTTTTGAGACAGGGTCTCACTATGCAGTTTAGGCTGGTCTCGAACTCGCACTGATCCTCTTGCCTCAACCTCCCAAGTGCTGGGATTACAGGCGTGAGCCACCATGCCCGGCCTCTCATTTCCTCTTATAAGAAGCTTGTGACCCTCTATTCAAAATATTTACCTTGATCTCATGGGCAGTTTTGCCTTGTAACAGCCACAGGTTTTGGAGATTAGGGTGGTGACATAGCTGAGGACCAGTGTGGCATAACGCCTGAGTTGGGAAGCTTCCCTGGGTCCTGGTCCTATGGTACCTGGTGGCCACATTCTGGAACAACTTGGAGCACCAGCCCAGACCCTGCCAGGCCACAAGTGTTACTCCCTGCCAGATAGGCTAGGGTAGAGTCAGAGTCCCCTTCCCTGTTGGATCCCCTCTGTTGCACATGGTGGGTGCTACGGGTTTTGTGTTCAGACAGAAAGCCCAGCAGGCTCTGATGCACATGTTTGGCTTCATAGGCCATGGAGAATGTCACTGTGGAGAATGCAAGTGCCATGCAGGTTACATTGGGGATAACTGTAACTGCTCGACAGACATCAGTACATGCCGGGCCAAGGACGGGCAGATCTGTAGCGACCGTGGACACTGTACCTGTGGGCAGTGCCAGTGCACAGAGCCTGGAGCCTTTGGAGAGACATGTGAAAAATGCCCAACTTGCCCGGATGCTTGCAGCACCAAGAGGTAATGGCCCCACTACTGCCCTCACCCTGGCCGGCTGCCTGGCCAGGCAGCCCTACCTGCAGTCTGCCCTTCCCACCACCTGGCCTTCCACTTACCCAGCCTGGCTCCTGCTAACTCTAAAATAGCAGCTTTCAATGCTGGTTCCATGGGGATTTTGTACGAGAGCAGAAAATGGAACACAAAAACGAGACCACTATTCTATTTCTAAATGAGTTGAAGTGACAGGATTACTGAGTTAAGTGAAATTAAACTGGTGTTGGTACCAATCAGTGCCTCCTCTGAGCCTTGGGTGCACTATTGTGCATTTTCAAAAGGGAATATGATGTGCACCTTTTTCAGATGAATTTGATCTTCCTGGTTAACATCTCTTGCACAGCGTTTCCTAGAACCCCCATATGGGAACTGCTGCTTTGCACAAAGCATCATCAGAAGGTAAATGGGATAGAAAGGCACCCGGCCCAGATAAGGCCTGCCAGAAACAAGCACAGTGGCTCTTGGATTTTCTGCTCCATTTATGCTGATAATGGAGCACCGGCTCTGCGTGGCCGCTGAATGCAGGGATTGTCTGGACCCGGCTGGCTGCCACTGGCCCACTCCAGCTCTCAAGGCAGGGCTGGCCTCCTCACGGCTCTCCTGCACACCACCAGAAAGCAAGGGCAGGCGAGTCACACAAGTTGGGTGCGAGGTTCCCTGAGAGTAGGAGTGACATTTACTCTTGAAATCTGCTGGTGAAGCAGCTGTGTCATCCTCAGTGCTAGGGCAAGAGGGAACCAGGGGCACAAAAGATTGGAAACTATTGTAGTATGGACTGTTTTGCTCTGGCTGGGGAATGCACAGTGCTCTTTACTTCTGGCAGATTTCCCTTCCAAACGTCTGGCCCCTGCTGATAATGAAGAGTTCATGCTCTCTGAGCCCACAGTGGCTGGTCAGCTCATGCTCAGTGTGTCCTGAGGTGAAGCTTGGGTTGGATCCAGTCCATCCAGGCAGGGATAATTGAAGCTGGCTGCCCATGGAGAGACAGGTTTTGTCTTGCTTAAATGCAAGGGTGGGAAGAGTGAGGGAGAAGAGCAACCTGGAGTCTACTGGGCAGGGGAGTGGCAGGGGTCCAGGTAGAAATCACTCTGGGAAAAAGCGGGGTCCTGGGCACAGACTCAGGGAACTGTGCTCAGGTGAGCTGGAATCCCAGACATTTCTAGGACACTGCCTGAGGGAGGCGCCCCCAGCTGCCCCTAGGAGGACCCTGGGGAGTCTCCCTCCTGATCCTGGGCACGCAGGCCCTGGGGAGTGGAGGCCAAGCTGAATAACACACAGGGAATGAATAAAAGAAGCCAGAGCTTCCAGCTTTTCTCTGAAGGAGAGGCAAGGCCATGTAGAGTCAGATAAAAGGCCTCTTAGGAAAACAGCCCCAACTTTAAGTATGCAAAGCATTTACTTCCTAGAAGACACTGACTCCTAATTTATCACCCACTCTGCACTATCAGCGGGGCAGGAAGTCAAGGGGAGGCCACAGCGAGCATCCCATCCCGTCCCTTCTTGTCTCTGGACCACACTTACCCTGTCTTTTACAGTTGCATAGAAAAAAATTTTTTTAACAAAGTCTTCTTGTTAGTGATGGGTGCGGGGTGTGGTGGCACACACCTATAATCCCAGCACTCAGGAGGCTGAGGCAGGAGGATTGGTACAAGTTCGAGACCAGCCTGGGCTACAAAAGTGAGCTCAAGGCCAGCCTGAACTGCATGCATAGTGAGACCCTGTCTCAAAAAAGACAAAAAAAAAACTTAAAAATTAAAAAAAGATAGTGATTGGTATCAGGCCATTTTCCCAGTTGCTGCTTTGCTGAGAGCCACTGGGTCGCAGATCTCCTTTTCTTTTCCAGGAAAAAGATTTCTTTTTCCTGGTATTTCAGGGCATTAGGTGTCTGCTTTCTAGAGCTATCTGCACACCCTTTCATGCTTGCTGAGTTCACACTCAGCCCCAGCTGACTTCAGCTAGCAGGCTCTGAGCAAAATTGCAGGGACTTGTTTTTTTAAAGCCAGACTTATTTTAATACATAGCTGCAGTATATTACATGTTGCAGCTGGCAAGGAAGCATGTGCACTAGGCTCCTGTGTCCCTGTGAATAACAGGGGATGCTCCCAGAATTAGAACTTGCTCACAGCAGGAGGCGTCCTATGCATCTGAGGCCACCTGGAAACAGCTGTGCTGTGCTGTGTGCAGATACAGAAGGCTGACAGAAGAGCTGCAGGTCGGCATGAATGACCAGAGAAGAGCAGCACTTCTGGCTCCAGCCCAGCCTCCCTGCCTGCCCCTGGGGCCAGCCTGTCAGAGGAGATGCAGGCCTTCCCAGCCCACCTCCAACTCCGTGATGTTTCCATGAAGTCAGCCCAGGAGAATGGGATTTGGGGCCAGTTCTGGGACAGTTGAGTTCCTGCATGCATCATTCCCCTTTAGAGGACTCTGCCTTTCCGTACATGATCTACCCATCCTTTCTTAATATCCAGAAAGCAGGAGAGGCAGGACAGTTGGGCACAGCCCACTCCATCAACTGCCTGGAACACCTGCTTGTCTTCTGTAAAGTAAGGGGACTGAAATGTTCCATAGCGCCTACACAGAAGCACTTGGGTAGCTGGCCTTCTACTCCCCTGGAATCAAAGCCAAATGACAATGAGGGACACATGTTGTACACTCACATCCTATTTGGCTCCCCAGAGAGCTTTCTAGTTATAGCCCTGCTGGCCTGGTCAGCCTGTGGGGTGAGAGGGGCAGCTGTCCCTATATAGCTGAGGTCACCCTCTCTGAGGTCAGGTGCAGCCATAGAGACACAGTGTATCCAGCTTCTGGGCCCTAACGAAGCACTAGGGCTTGCTCCTGGGGACACGCCCTCCTCAGGCCAAGTCCCGTAAGTCACAGAGCCTTGAGGGTGATCTGTCCACTGGGCCATTTGGCCTGACCTGTGCCTCCTGAATTTACTTCTCCCCATCCCATGTGGGCTCAGAACCTCCCATGCAGTTGTTAGCCTACCCAGTTCTACCTCCTGCATCTTCCTGTCCTCCTTGATGTCACCTCAGCTGGCAACTAGGGTTGGGCTCAAAGTATAACAACAACCACATAAATGAACATTGTAATCAAGCATTTCCACACACTGTCTGGCCTAAGTCACAGTGGGAGGATGTAGAGGGCCTCTTTCTAGTTCTTCCATTTTCTAGAGAAGGCCCTCATGATAAAGTGTTTCCCTGAGCCTAGACTAAACCGTCAGGCAGACTGATGGTCAGGGAGATGGCCAACAGGGCTCTTGGGATCCTGGCAACTATAAGAGGAGCTGGGCCTGAAATGTCCAGGGCAGCAGTTATCACGCTTCATGGTGCTCTAGTGTCGGCTAAGAAGGCCCTAGCCCCCAAGAAGCAGGTTCTGTGGGTGCAGTTGGGTCCAGGCTTTGTTATTTCCCCAGGAAGGCCCTGCCAAGTCTAGTGTGCAGGACAGTGCTGCACCCTCCCCAGGGTGTGACTGGGCTGGGCTCCTGGGAGTAGCCTCTCTTCCCTTCCCCAACCACATGTTTGGAGCTGCTTCCCCAGCCAGGTGTTAGGTGGTTGGCAGAGAGCAGAGGGACTTGGGTCCAGGTGTCCAAATGGGAAAGGTCTGCATCTCCCAAGTTAGCCCATGATTGGATATGGCCTGATACTCATAACTATCTTCCAGGAGCCCTGGGGCTTCCCATGGACAGTAGCAAGCAGGCAGAGGAGAGGCTGGAGACCTGCAGATGGCTCAGTTAAGCCTCTGGTGCCCTCATTGTTCAGAGCTCAGTTGTATGTGTGGATGTCACACAGCACCAACAGATATGTGTGTTTCTTCTTTCCCAAAGGGAGTGTGTTGAGTGCTTGCTGCTCCACGCCGGAAAGCCTGACAACCAGTCGTGCCACCCATGCAAGGATGAGGTGATCACACTGGTGGACTCCATTGGTGAGTGTCATGGGCAGGCCTGGGTACAGGCCTGGGCATTTCCTCCTCTGCAGGTAGGAGGGTGATCTGAGTCTCAAGTTAGGAAACACAGCCTTGGCTTCCTTCCCAGTCTGCTGCCGCACCCAAAGGACACTGGCCTGGAGCATAAAGTGCAAATCATTTCAGCAGCTTCCCAAAAGTTAGGCATGGAATTATCGCACAGTCCAGCAGTTCTACTCCCAGGCATGTACATGCCCAGGAGCGTGGGTCTGGGTCTACCCAAACTGTCACACAGTGCTCATAACTGCACCGATTATAATAATCAAAACTTGCACAGCAGCTGTCTGGCAAGGGTGAGGTCTCGAGTTCAATTCCAGATGCCAAAAGCAAACCTTAGAAACAGCTTGTATCCAATGCTAATGATTGGCAAACCAAACATGTGATAGCCACACGATGGACCTTTATGTAAATGAGTGAAATACTGACACATGTACAGCATAACGTGTTATGTCACATGAGAGAGGCCAGGCAGAAAGAAGCATCCAGTACTGTTGTGTGGAATGTCCAAGGTAGGCAGAGGCTTTCCTGGCAGAGGAGGCCAGGTGCTGAGGATTGGGCTTGACAGCCAGCTGCTGTGTGGGTATTTGTTTTTTCTGTGATGGAAATACTCTAATACGAATGGTTACATAACGTTGTGAATTAACTGAAACTATTTTGAAATGGTTAATATGGAGAAGCAAAGCTATGCACCTGGCAGGAGGAGCGCACCTTAAGGCCCATCATTGCCTCTGCCTACCTCACAGCGTCCTGTCATGGGAGCAGAAAGCTGGCTTCCTGTGTCCCATAAACTGCTTCCTGATCCAGTCTTGGCAAGTGGATGTTGTATTTCATTTGCCACCTTCCTTCCTTCCCCTGGGTTTTTAAAAACACACACACACACCCTGAGCTCTCCCAGGCTCATGACAAATGTTCTGGACCGCCCCACTAACATATCTACCCACCTGCGTACCGTGCTTCTGCTCTACCAGGTGAGCCAGGCAGCTGCTGAGCAAGGAGCATGCTGTGCCTTCCGGCGAGCCTTCTGTTATTCTCTGGCTGCTGCCTTTTTTCCTTTTTCTTTGCGCCCGCTTCCTCCTTTGCCTCTCTTCCTTTGCTCTAGCAGGAACCGATGGGGCAGCTGAGGAAAGGGCTTCTCACATAGAGCACCAAGTCCAGCTGGTGTCCAGTGAAGGATTGCAGTGTGCTAACTGTCTTGGGGTACAGGCACCACTGTGGAGACAGCCTGTCACCTACTTGTCCCCTTCATCCCAGCACAGGAAACAGCTGTCCTCCAGCCTCTGCAGTGCTGGTGCTGCTTGCCAGATGTGGACTCTAGTTCAAGCCTTGAAGGGCATGGGGGGTCAGGGAAACCTTTTCTTTTTATCCCTTTGATTTCCATCCAGTTCCATTCATCAACCATTAAAGAGTTCCCTTATTTCACATCACCCCCAGAAAACACGTCAGAGAGTTGAAAATCTTCTGATGTGATCCAGGTGTCCCCTGAGCAATAAACTCAGCCCTGGGTCTGGGAGCTCCATGTGATAAACCTGAGTGCTTTTCCCCACTGCCCTTTCGGAGCTCCCTGCCCTCTTCCTTCTTGGAGGTGCCTCGCTCCCCACGAGACCCTGACAGATCTGCGCTGCCCACTGATGTACTCAGAACCTGCTGCTGCTTCTCTTCTAGTTAGTGATGAGCAGGAAGCCGTGCTCTGTTTCTACAAGACCCCCAAGGACTGCGTCATGATGTTCACCTACGCCGAGCTGCCCAGTGGGAAGTCCAACCTAACGGTCCTCAGGGAACCAGGTGGGTAGGAGCGGTTTCTGGTGCTATTCTGTGCTTGAGGGATCACTGTCCTCTCACCATCCCTCATGAAGGGTGGGCTGGAAGGCCACCAGCACCCACCCCACTGCTAGGGCTAGGAGGAAATAGTTGCCCATCTGGCATCCATAGTAATAGTAGCAGCAGCCCAGGGCAGTGGGGAAGCTGGGGCCTGCCTGCAGAAGAATCATCTTAGAGGAGATCGAGCACCCTCAGAAAGTATGACTCCTGCATCCTCACACGCTGGCTATGTTGGGCGGTGTCCCTCTGAATGCATGTGTGGCCCTGGCAGCTGCAGCTGCTGCCTCCCACAGCAGGTTTCACAAGGACAGGTGGAACTGGACATCGCCCTCCAGGCTGCGAGGAGGCCAGCGTCTCTTCCAAACACTGATTCTTCTGCCTTGTGTTTGGGCCAAAGAACCAAAGCTTTTGCCAAGGAGCAACTGGGGTTCCTCAGCACCCTTTCATTCTTCTCTAGAGTGGGTCAGGGTGGTGAGGGAGGAAGCAGAAAAAGGTCTGCTGCTTTCAATTCACAGCATTGCAAACTCTTAGTCTAAATATAGCCACACTACATAGTGACCCTGCTGTGGGCCAAAGGCAGAGGAAGGTGCAGGGCCAGCCTAGGATGCATGGCTGTGAGAGAGAGGCTTTGCTCCTGAGCTCTCACTTTGCAGTTCTTGGAAAATACATTTCCTCCCAGGGCTCCAGGGCTCCATACTTGGGACTCAGCAGTGGGTGCTGCACCCCCAGCCAAGCCCTGTGGAGGTGGTTCCTGCTACCCCCTGCCAGCCCAGGGCACCCCTGCAACCACTGACAAGGAGGCCCAAGCCAGGGAGACGCAGATGTCCTAGCACTGACACTGTAGACTTTGCCAGCAGCTGACCGTGTGACCTTGGGATAACCACGTCCCTCCTGGAATCTCTCCCCATCTACACTCTGTAGCAAGTGTCCACCTCTGGCCCCCATCCCTGTTGCAGAGACAACAGGGTCTCAGAGAGCAGAGGAAGTCTCCAGAGAGGTGACCTTTGCTCTCAGAGATGTCTAGGCCAGGGGCAGGGTGCATGGGCTATGGGGTGCTGGTGTCCTGGCCCACAGTCCTCTTGATTCCCTCCAGAATGTGGAACACCCCCTAGCGCCATGACCATCCTACTGGCTGTGGTCGGCAGCACCCTCCTGATTGGGATTGCACTCCTGGCCATCTGGAAGCTGCTTGTCACCATCCATGACCGCAGAGAGTTTGCGAAATTCCAGAGTGAGCGCTCCAGAGCCCGCTATGAGATGGTAAGCCTGGGGGAAGGGGCAGAGAGGAAACTTCTGGCCTAGAGACAAGTTGAATTCAACCCTGTGCTAATGGTAAAGATCCTCTGGAATTGTTGGCATTAAGAATGGTTGGGGTTGGGGATGTACCTGTATGGCAGAGCATTGGCCTAGCATGCAGAGGCCCTGGGTTGGATCCCTGATCCCCATTACCAATGAAAAAGATGAGACACCGCACAGCCACAAGCCTTGCACAGGACTGGGCACAAAGGGCCAGCGTAGCACCTGGCTCAGCTGTTTTGGAGAGCCGAGGCAGGAGTGCACGCCTGCTTGTCTGCCGGAAGGCTCTGCCCAAGCTCAGCTACTGGGGACTGATTAGGCCCACAACCTCTGAAGTGAGTGGACTGTGAAGGCTTAAATAAAAGACAAGGTGCATGATTTTAGGGCTCTGAGAGAATCAAAATCCTCCAGCCTAATTTAAGATTCTCTGGGGGCTAAGATCAAAAACTTCTCTGGGTGGCCCATACTGGTTTTCTTTTTCTAAGATTTATTTATTTGATACAGGGTCTCACCATACAGCTTGGACTCATAGTGATCCTCCTGTCTGAGCCTCCCCGGTGATGGGATTACAAATGTGTGCCACCACACCCAGTTTTGGTGGTCTGCATGGCACAGGACCCACACAGCATGTAGTACCAGGGATCAAACTTGGGTCCTTGCACTTGCCAGACAAGCACTTAAGACCACCAGCTATCTCCCCAGCCCATATTTGGTTTTCAAACAAAGGAAAGGGATACTGAGGAAAGTGCTGGAACTGAGCAGGACCTGGGGGAAAAGCTCACAGGTGGCCCAAGTAGTAAATTATGCTGATGAGACTGTCTTATCTCCAGGATAGTGTGAAACACCTGAAGTTACAATCGCTCTTTAGTAAACTGGGGTTTGAGCCAGGTGTCCTCAGCTGTGACCTTATCTTGCCCTTTGAAGTGTCACAGTCTCAGGCTACTACAGACCTCAGCCAGGACCACTGATTCATACAGGTTCACTTCTTATGAATCTGCTGCTCTTGATCTGGTCCACTGCAGTGTTCTCTGTTCACATGAGAAAGATGGTCTCCCTAGCTGGACTTCAAGGCTCCAAAAGAGCCATGCACAGATTAAGTTCCTACTGAATCCGCATGCAGTGTCTGTCAGAGTTGGACCTTCTCACCCCAAGTCCTCATTCCTGAGTTGAAGGTGAAAATTCTGAGAAGGGGCTGTCCCAAGGACACAGAGTCCATCAGAAGCAGAGCATCCTGGAGCAGGGGCTCCCCACCTACCTCCATGTTCCACTGACCCAAGAAGCAGCACCTGGATCCAAGTCTTAGGGTGAATGAGGAACTAACCCATGTCTCTATCCCACAGGCCTCGAACCCACTCTACAGAAAGCCCATATCTACACACACTGTGGATTTTACCTTCAACAAATTCAACAAGTCCTACAACGGCACAGTGGACTGACAGCTCCTCCTCCTAGAGGGCTTGAGGGGATGAAGGACAGGGTCAGCCTGGAATGCCTGGGACAGCTCCCTGCTTAGGCAAGCAGAAAAGCCCTTTGGGCAAGTAGGGTAAGGGGCTCACTGCCACACAGAGGGGACCTGGCCATGCCACCTGGCTGCCAGACCACAGCCACGCTCAGCCGCCTCCGCTCCACAGCTGGGAAGAACAAGGGGACCACAGCGCTTCCAGCTTTCCCCATCACCTCTGGCTTGTTGGTCTGATGAACTTCAAGGATGTCGGCTACATCTCACTTTCAGCCCATCATATAAGAAGGCTCCAGGAAGGATCAGAGGATGTACAACCAGCATGCAGCCTGATTTTTTTCATGTTGATCATTTTTATATGAAATTAAAGAGATCATGCCATTTATGGCGTGGCTTGGATCACTAAGGATTGTCTGCTAGGGCTTGAGCCTCCCATGTGGTGTTGGTGATGGGATTGTTCAGTGCCTGTTTATTTAGTATTTTTGTAATGAAAAGGAAAGAGATTGTTTGGGATTGAAAGTAAAGACTGAAACCAAATGAGCTTACGTTGCCCGATTCTCTCTGGTGTGTGTGTTCCTTGCTGAGTGGTCTTAACTGCAGCCCCTTGGGGACTGATGCAGCTACTTACCTCTCAGGCTGGACGTGCTCCATTCTAATACTCCAGACTGGGGAGCATCAAATGGGGTTTCTTGAGGTGCTCAAGCAGTTGCGGTGGCTTCAGAGAACACTGAGCAAGTGCCTCTGGGCACTTACCACCCTGGCTCTGAGAAAATTATAGGCTAGAAAGCCACAGAACCACCTTGAGGCTGCCTCATGCTCTGGTATGGCAAGACCTTGAGTGGCCGGGCTCTGGTTTTCACGGTCTCTTCATACGCATCAGTATCAATAATAACTGCCTTCCTGTACCTTTCCACCAAACTCTAATGTCCCACTCACTCAAAGCAGAGTATTTCAGCTTTTATTTCCCCAAGTCCCTTTAGGTGATAGAAAAGATCCCAGAGGTCATCTGTTTCCTTATTTGCAGGAGAGGAAGTAGGTTCTCCCCAGGGGAAGTGGCCTGCCCTACCTAAGGCTCAGGCCCATGACAGTGTGGTAAAAGACCCTGCACTCACAGCTGGCCAGAGTGCCAGCACCTGCTAGTCCCTGAAAGTCCCTCTCTTGGCATCCTCTAGGACTCATGATTCTGTTCTCCAGGTTGGTTCTCTGCCTTGGGGCAGATTCCCTGCTCCATTTTACTGTGACATGGAAAGCTAGTCTGTCAGTGAGCAGGGTTGTTTACTTGGCGCAGGCAGAACAAATTCTGTGATTTCTTCCTCTTGTGTAACTTGAGGAGGCTGCCCTACATCCTTTATGGAATAAAGTTTAATGTAAGTGAAAACATACAATAGATAAATAAAATGGTGGTTTTTGAGACCTTCTAAATTGAAAAAAATAGTCTTGGAAGAAGTTGTCAGATTTCTTTCCCATTTGGTTGTGAACTCCTCAGAGATGGCATTTCTGTCTTCAGAGCCTATTCTCCTTTATGTATGTATGTACGTATGTATGTATTTATTTATGTCTTTTTGAGACAGGGTCTTGCTGTGCAGTTCAGGCTGGCCTTGAGCTCACTTTTGTAGCCCAGGCTGGTCTCGAACTCGCACCAATCCTCCTGCCTCAGCCTCCTGAGTGCTGGGATTACAGGTGTGCGCCACCACGCCTGGCTAAGAGCCTATTCTCTACAGGCAGCTCTGTGAACGTTGAGCATTCTTGGACCCTAAACAGACACTAAGCAATGATGGCAAACCCTTTGGAAACGAGTACCCAAAGTGCACCCCAAGCCCTACTTAGCCATTGCAAAGTGCCAACCCAAATATTGAGAGTTTGATTCAGAATAAACTCTACATTAAACATCTTTTGTCTTAAATACACAGCACATGTGCCACAGGGTCACCACCCCTACAGTAATGAATGACCCTCAGTTTCACTGGCTAAAGTCAGGAATTTTATCCATGACTGGAGAGCAGTGACAACCAACCTTTCAGAGCTTTAAACCATGGAAGGATGGGAGGACTGGACTGGCCACCCACGGCGCCCTGCTGCCCTCTGCTGGCAGCTCTTGCCATAAGAGGCTTGGCCACCTGACCTGTTCCAGTGCTCTGACAGCTCCCTTATTTTTCAGTTACACAGAAAGCTGAAGGGGACAGCAAAGGCTATTCCTCATTTTACAGCGAGCCCAAATGGTACTTAAGATTTTTATTGGCTTGTTTAAGTAATTTCTTATACAAAATTCTAGATATACAGTAAAAGTCTAATCCTTTATGATCACACCACCACACCACCCTGAGGTACCCACTCCTGACCTCCACTGTAGTTTGGATTTTAAATGACCCCAAAGGCCCATGTGTTAAACCTTGGTCTCCATCTCAATGCTCTACTGGGAGGTGGAAACTGAGGCAGGACCTAGCAGGAGGTCTTCTGGTCACTGGTCACTCCTCTGCCTGGAGGAGAGTGGTAGGACCTGCCCCGTCCATCCTCTCTCCTGATTCCTGCAATGTCGTGAGTGGCTTTGCCCAGTTGCACACTGTCTACAGTGAAGTGCTGCCTTACTCCAGACCCAGGCAAAAGGCCCAAAGTCTGAACCTTTCCAAACCATGAACTAAAGTAAGTCCATATGTTACTAACTTGGTTACCTCAGGCATCAGTTAAAGCAACAGAAAGCTAACACAGCCTTTGCTGTGCAACTTCTCAAGTCTTTTCCCCATACTTCCAGGTAACATGCTTTGAGCTTGGTCTTTTACGGATGGGGGTTAGTGGGATGGGGTCGATGGGCTTAGGCAAAAGTGAGCATGAGATGGGGGAGCAAGGACGACTGAGTACATAGCCATGGGATGGCTGACATTCTGTCCTGTCTGTTGTAGGTGTGCCATGTCCTAACAGCATAGTCATTGTTCCCTGGGCTCAGGCAGCTGGGCACAGCCACTCCAGAAACTTGGGCAATCAGTGAGGGACAGCCAGAAAGGCTCACAATTTAACACCCTCTCAATTTACACCTACTTTGTAGGTATAATTGGGATTTTTGTGTATATCAACCAATGAAATTATTGAATTCACTACTATTTCTTTTTTAAATTTTAAACAGAAAAAAGCAAGAAGTAACCACACTTTGAATATAGGCTAGTAGGAGAGTAACAGTACTCAACATGTTGCATATTGTTATATTCACAGTAGTTGTTCAAAGTACAGTATATAGACCATGTAGTTTTAACCTGATCTTACTCCTTGGCTCCTTCTCACTCTCATTGTGAGAGCCTGAAAGAATAGATATCAAGCCCTGTATGTACTGTGATTTTCCCATACATACATACCTATGATAAAGTTTAATTTATAAACTAGGAACATTAAGATATTAATAATAAAACAGAACAATTATAATAATATTTATAATCAAATTATTTGTGCTTTCAAAAAATTGTACTATAAGGGCTAGAGAGATAGCTCAACAGTCTAAGTGCCTACCTGGCAAGCACAAGGACCCAGGTTCCATCCCTGGCTCTACATGCTGCTCAGGCCACCAAAACTGGGCATGGTGGTGCATAACTGTAATCCCAGCACTAGGTAGGCAGAGGCAGGAGGATCACTGAGTCTGAATTGTGTAGTGAGTCTCTCTCTCTAATATGTTATTGTAATCATTCATATGTGTTAGGCAATTACTTAAGCACTGAGAGCCAATCTGATTTGACCTCTACCAAACTACTAGGAGGAGTGTAATGTATACTGGATAGAAACACTATACCAAGGCACAATTCATGTTTCGGGTAAGATGGCAAGCTTTCCTCATCTACTTGAAACGCCATGCAATTAAAATTTATAAATCATTTACCTCTCTAATTTTCTATTCAATATTTTCAGCCCACTGTTTTTTTTTTTTTTTTTTTTTTTATTGTGGCCCACTCAGCCTACCCTGGGGGTGGGGCTGGTGCCTGTGGTGCCAGGAA
>PVJA010001170.1:122644-135319 GCA_004027025.1 Myocastor coypus
ATTACAAATGTTAGAGGCCCTCTGATCTAAAAAAAAAAAAAAAAAGAAAAGAAAAATACAGCACTCAACATCCTGTACTCCAAAATAAAATCAGCTTTTAATAAAATAACATTGAACGTTAGGAAGGTTAGGAGCAGCATGTCTTCGTTTTATGTTTTTTTCTCTTTTTTTTTTTCTTGGTGATCGTTGTTACTTTTTGGTTGTTTTTGTTTTGTTTTTTGACATAGGGGCTCAATATGTAGTACAGGTTGGTCCTGAGCTCACTATGTAGCCCAGACTGACTTCAAACTTCCAGGGATCCTCCTGCCTCAACCTCCCAAGTGCTAGAGTTACAGGTGTGCACCACCACATCCAGTAGTGTGTCTCCTTAAACAGGATCATTTCAGGGTCCTTCCACATCCCCAAGGGACTGCTAAATGCAGGGAGACTATGCAGGGTAAGGACATTGGAGGTGGGGCCAGGAACCTGTCCTTGTTAGAACCTTGGTTGTGTGGTCCACTCCACTCTCTTCTGAATGTCTGCCTGAAGGTCGAGAGAGCTCAGCCCACTCCATCTGTTTCTTTCTCATGCCTTTTCCAAACTCAGGAAGACTCAGCTTCTCAACCATGTCACTCTGGAGTTACAGGGTGCTCAGGCTGCCTTATGGTGTCCCCAGACACCCCAGCCACTGGTCCGTGGCTGTGCTCTGAGCTGGAAGAGGTGACCTCCAGACTTTCCCAGGCCCTTCCCAGAAAGACCAGGCACATGCTCCAGCCTCCCTGGGACTCGGAACTCACTAGCAACAATGATTGCAAAAAAACAAAACAAAACCAGAAACAAAAAACGAAGACATGCTGCTCCCAACCTTCTTAACCTTCTAATGTTATTTTATTAAAAGCTGATTTTTATTTTGTAGTACAGGATGTTGGGTGCTGTATCTTTCCTTTTTTTGATCAGTGGGCCTCTAACATTTGTAATCTGATTCCTTACTCTCAGGAGCCCTCTGCTCCTCTTTCCTCTCCTCAGTGCAGATTTTTTTTTTTTTTTTTTTTTCTTCTGGTAGGCAGTAGACAGGCCCCCAGCAGATTTTCTTCCAAACCAGCCCTTATGCCCAAACCTTCAACTTAAAAGGCTAAGCTGTGTTCTATTTGTTTGTCTGTATGTTTTTATTGTGGCCTCCCTTTCCTCAGGCTCCAAAGCCAAGCATGAACTTGTGAGAGTGGTAGGGAAAAGAGGCAGTGCAGCCAGGTCCCAATCATTTGAGTCATTCAAAGTCAGATTACAAATGTTAGAGGACCTCTGATCTAAAAAAAAAAAAAAAAAAAAAAAAAAAGATACAGCACCCAACATCCTGTACTCCTAAAATGTTTTTAATAAAATAACATTAAGTATAAAATGAATGCAGAGAACTCCAGTGAGTTGTGAGTTTTCCATGCTCTAATGCAATGGTTCTCAACCTTTCTAATGCTGTGACCCCACAATACAGTTCATGTTGCAGTGACTCCAAACCCAAAAATAATTTTGTGGCTACTTCAAAACTGTAATTTTGCTACAGTTAGGATTCAGAATGGCTTTAGGCGACTCTTGTTTTCGTCGTTCAACCCCCACCGGGGTCGAGACCCACAGATTGAGAACTGCTACTCTAATGAAAAGTAGAGAAGAGCAGGTGCCGGCCTCTCACAGCCCGATGCACAGCGCCTGGGCTCTGCGCCTTTAGTATGGCTGGGATGCTGGCCCCTGTGCACACAGGAGTGACATGCCACATCCCCCAGATCCAGCCCACTTTCCAGGAAGACAAACACGCACCGACAACCAGCTCCAGGCTCCCCATCTTCCCTGACTGCTTCCCACGATGTCTCTAGACCAGATAGTAACCTAACCTTCAACACCCTGGTCCAATGTCAGTCACCAATGTTGACAGTGGGGCAGGTGACCCTATGAACGCTGCACTTTGGTCCCTGTGCTCCTGAACAGCTGGCTTTGAGAGCTTGATGTCCGTGCTAGGTGACTGGTACAACTACTATAGAAATCAGCGTGGAAATTACTAAAAAAACTAGGATTGAAGCTACTCCCATTCTATGTGTTTTCCCAGAAGAACTGAAAACATCATATCACATATGCATATATATGTGATATATATGTTTATAGCAGCACAACTTGGAATAGCTTTATCTTGGAAACAACCCAAATGCCCATCAGCTGAAGAACAGATAAAAAGATGTGGTCTTGCTATGTATATTGAGTGAGCTGGGGAAATAGCTCAGTAGTCTAAGCACCTGTCTGGAAAGCACAAGGACTCAGGGTTGATCCTCGGTACTGCATGCTGTGCCAGTCCCAAATCTGGGCATGGTGGCATATGCCTATAATCCCAGCACTGGGGAAGCTGAGACAGGAGGATTGTGGTTAGAGCTGCGTAGCAAAATCCTGTACCACATAAATAAAGAATGTCAAAATTTATATAATGGAATATTACTCAGCTATAGAGGAAGATAAACTCAAAGCTTTTATAGGTAAATGGACGCAACTAGAGACCATGCTTATAAGTGAAATGAAGATTTTTTTTTTTTTTTTTTTTTCTTGTTTCAGAACCTTTGTTTGTTTATTCACTCATTTTTATGGCCAGCTCAGCCCACCCCGATGGCCGGGCTGGCGCAGCATGTGGTGCCGGGGATCGAACCACGGTCCCTGAAGCCGCCCAAGCTTTCCCAAGCAGGCGCTTTAGACCACTGAGCCATCCCGCCAGGCCCCAAGAAGAACTTTTAATAATGGAAGTGTCACTGTATCAAGAAGCTAAAACATATATACGCACCTAACAGAATACCAAATACCTGACAGTAATAAAGGAACAAGTTATTCAACCATATACTTGGAGACTCCAGTACCTCACTGTCAATACTAGTCAGAACAGTTTAACAGAATATCAACAAAGAAATGGAGCACTTGAGCAAAACAGAACACTGTAAACCAAAGCTGCCTTTGCAGACATCTATAGAACTCTCCACCTAGTAATAGTGGATGATACTTTCACCTCGAGAGTGTGAAACATTGTTCAGAGTGGACCAGATGCTGTTCCATAAGATAAACCTCAATAAATAAAAAAAGATAAAAGTAATAGAAAACATGGCTACAGACTACCATCAAGTTAGAAATCAAAAACAGAAAGAATTTTAGAAATTCATAAATACATATAAATTATAAAGGGTCACCCAGATAGCTCAGCAGATTGAAGTGCCTGCTTAGGCAGATGCAAGGGCCAGGGTTCAATCCCTGGCACCACAAGCTGTGCCAGCCTCCACCCCTGGGGTGCAATTGAGATAGCGACTGAGACTGGGCATGGTGGCATGTGCCTATGATCTCAGCACTTGAGAGGCTGAAAATCAGGAAGGATCACTACAAGTCCTATCTGTGTAGTGAGACCCTGTATAAAAAATACATAATAAATAAATTATGTAATATACCCCTGAATAGCTAATGGATCAAAGAAGAAATAAAAGAGAAATTGGGAAACATTTCAAGATGCGTGAAAGTTGCACAGAGTAAAACTTAGGGTGTACAGCTAAGGTAGTGCTTAGAAATTAATGACTACAAATTCAAGAAAATATAAAGGATAATAGAAAAAGTCAGTGAAACCAAAAGCTGACTATTTGAAAAGAGTAAAAATACTGGGACTGGCAAGATAGTTCAACAGTCTAAAGCTCCTGTTTAGGCAAGCTTAGGTCAGTGCGCAGGGATTGCTGTTCAATCCCCTACACCACATGCTGTGCCAGCCCTATCCCCAGGGTGGGCTGAGCTGGCCACAAAAAGAAAAAGAGAGAGAAAAAAAAAAGAGTAAAAGTACTGGCACATACTAAGCTAGAATGGCCAGGAAAACAATTACCAAACTCAGGGATAAAAGAGGAGATAGTATTATCAGCCTTATACATTACTGATTAATTGCTTGATTGATTGGATACAGGGTCTCACTACAGAGTTCAGACTTATAGTGATTCTCTTGTCTCAGCCTCAACAGTGTTGGGATTATAGACATGCACCATCATGCCCAGTTTGGTGGCTGGCATGGGGCCAGACCACCATGCACTATAGGGGATTGAACTCTGGTCCTTGTGCTTCCTAGGCAGGCACTTACACTGCTGAACTATCTCCCCAGCCCACGATTATTTAAAAAAGTTGTAAATGGGTACTAAAATTACAAGTCAACAAACTAGATAATAGACAAAATAGACAAATTCCTAGAAAGAATGAATTAATGAAAAGAAATAGCTAATATACATAGGCCTGTAACAAGTAGAGACTGAATTAGTAGCCAAGAAATATTCACTAAGTTCGGGCTTGGATGGCTTCAACTCTAAACTCTAATGGTTATTTGAAGAAGTGAGCCATGCAGTCCAAACGCAAATGTGAGCAATGGTGTGAGAGGGTGAATCCCAAAAATAAGGCGGCCCTGGAGGTGTGGGTCAGGGAGACCTGCATCAAGTAAACAGGCATGACAAAATGAAAATAAAACATTTATAAGGCCAATGTACCAGCAGTGAACAAAGTACATGAAATTTATTCCAGGCTGCATATGCATAAAATGATCTGTGCCACCCCTGCCACACCTGTGAACATGCACAGGGAAGACGCTGTCATGTGTCCCTCAGCTGTAGGGTGCAGATTCCACAGTATTGTTGTTCATTGCTATGTGAGTGACCTTTTGAGCATCCAGAGCTCTCACTCTGTCCCATAATTTCATAACAGCCCTCTCTGTGGAAGCTGCCCTTTTTAAACAGCATTATTGTACCAGAAGCTAGCACTTACTGGGGCAAGTTCTGGCTGCTGCATGTTCTCTGAATACCAGTAGAATGCCTCACACTTATACCCAAAGTGTCTGACGCTTCCCGCATAATTTACCCATTCTCCACCCCAGTGTCCCCCTAGTCACTCACCTGGCCTCTCCTTCCAGTTCCTGTCCAGAGTGGATGCCTGGTGCAAGATGTGCAGCGAAGGTAACCTGCCATCTGAGATGCAGGACTTGGAACTGGCGATTCACCACCACCAGACCTTGGATGAGCAGGTGACCCAGGCCAGGTGGGGGACTAGTGTTGAGTGTTTGAGGTATACAGGCAGGTTGGGACAATCCTTACCTCTGTGACACCTCATAGGGTGTAGGTGTCACTCTAGTCCCCCAGGAGTAGAAAGGCCTCAGGCGTGGCCCTCTCCTAGGCCTTCCCTGACTTCCTTACCGTGCCCTTCCTGGCAGGCTGCAGGCTGTGATGGAGGTATTGGATACCTCAGCCCAGAGTGGGCCATGGGGCTGGGGAGATAACTTGGTGGCACAAGTGCCTGCCTGGCAAATGGGAGGTTGTGAGGTCGAACCCCAGTCCCACAAAAAAAGAAAGAAAAAAAAAGAGAAAAGAAAAGAAAGGAAAAGAAAAGAAAAGAGAAACAGAGAGGGCCAAGCTGTACAGCTTGGGACACCTGCAGGGGGCCGTGGGAATGGAGAAGCCAATGAGTCTGAGTCTGTGCCTGCTGCTGCCCTCTGGAGACATCCAGATCAATAGAGCAGCCCTGAACGCAGAGCAACAAGGCTCTTTGTGACTGCAAAGGGAGGTACCAGGCTTGAGGAGTGTGACCACTCCTATGACTGCTCTGTGACTCCTGAAGGAGACCTGGCTGTGGGTTGTGGATGTCACAGTCCCCTTGGCTGATATTCTGAAGAGGGTGGCAGCAGGCTGAACTCTATAGGGCCACCAGGAGAGCCAGTGGAGGAGTTGGGAAAATAAAGCTTGAAATCTGGGGATGGGTCTCAGCTGTTTTTAGCTGACATCCAAACAACACTTAGTACCTAGCAGGTATCTGAGCTGTGTGTACATCAAAAGGAGGCTGACTGACACACTTGAGACTCTTGGTCATGCAGGGCCTTGTCATGATTTTCAGGATCAAACCTAAAATAATTTCCCTGTTCCATGTTATACACGTGTAGGTGTGTGTGTGTGTGTAACTTGGATCCCCCTCTAATGTTAACATTATAGTAAGCCTCTGACTTACAAACAAGTTCTAATCCAGGAGTCATTTTTAAGTTTGAGTCTTACAAACCTTTGACAAAAATATATAGTATAAAGCATTTAAAAACCCAAACCAGAAATGGTAGCACATGCCTGTAGTCCCAGTACTTGGAAGGCTAAGCCAGGAGAGTTGCTATGAGTCGGAGGCCAGCCTGGGCTACATAGCAAGACCCTTTCGCAAAGAACAAAAACCAAATCAAACAAAAAACAAACATCGCCACTGCTTTTCCTCTTCCCACATCCTGAGCTGCTTGAGCACTGTACTACTGTACACTACCACACCAGACAGTAAACACACAGTGGTACAACTATTATAATATCCAGCAGACACATGAGCTACTGCCATGATTTGTTCACATGTGTAACTCGAGGTCCATTTGCATCTGTGAAAGTTTGTAACTCAAATGTTCATAAGGTGGGACTTATTGTGCATTATTGTTTTTAAACTTTGTGACTCCCATCTATCCCAGTATCTCCATGAAAATAGAAACCTGGGCTTCTTCTCTGTGATTCTTAAAGCTCTGCACTGACTTTGTAGGAAGCTGAGGTTCTCTTTCTGTTTGTAGAAGGTATTAGAAAAGCAGTTTCTCCCTCTGGGAGAATACCATTTATCCTTCCCTCACACCCCATCCATTACTTGCTTTGCTGGAAAATAGCTACAATCTGCCTGTGAGAACTGATATGAAAGACTTGAGGTGCCAAATGTTCGCAACCCAGAGGACGGAGGATATGAGGACCTCAGTGCTCAGGAAGTGTCACTGTGATCACCAGTTATTCGGCAAGTCCATGCCACCTCTGCCATGGGCTTGGCAGTGCACTAGGTCCAGGCAAGGTGTAACTAGAATGGTATAACCATGCATTCTTGCAAAATAAGGAATGAGTCCATCAAGCATGCTTGCCTGTGTTCAGGGATGGACGGCAACTGTGAGCAGGTATAGGTGAAGGTGTGGGAAATCAGAATTAGTATCTTGATAGAGAGAAAGCAAACCATACATGTAGCCTGGATCCAAGTGCTGAGTTCCTCAACAAGTTTGGAACCCAGAGATTTTTACTCAGAAGCCTCAATGGGAAGCTGGAGGACGAGCATCAGTGGCCAGGGTGATGTAGAGTAGTAGATAAGGACATGGGCTCTGGAGTAGCCTGGCCTAAGTCCTGTTCTGCCATATGTTGTCTGCATGACCATGGGTAAGTCACTGCAGCTCATTTGCTTTAGCTTCTGAAAGAGAATGATTAACAAAAGCACCAGTCTCATGAGATAGGAATGGTTTGTGAGCACAAAGCCTGTCCACACCTAGTGAATCCTCAACCACTGGTAGTCCCTTCCTCTCTGCATAGTCCTCAGGCGCCCCCTGGTGCCCATGCTGTTGGGGGCACACAGCCTGATTCACCACAGCACCCTCCATGTAGCATGGGTTGGTTAATACCATTTCATTTAGTGATAAGACCTCAGGGCTGTGAAGGACTCAAAAGCTCCCAGTCTAACTTGCTGTACAGCTAAGGTCATTAAGGTTCAGAGATGTAAAGTAACTTGGCCAGATCCATGGTAATGCCAGTACCAGATGCTAGGACTTCCCACCCCCTAGTTCAGATGTCCTAAGACAAAGCCATAGGAGGAAGTAAGGGGGCAGATGGGGAGAATACAGGAGATAGGAAGACATTACATGGGGACAGGTGCAGAGAATACAGGAGATAGGAAGACATTACATGGGGACAGGTGGGGAGACAGACAACCCCTACAATATTGGGAAGATAGGATAAAACAGAGACAGATAGACCACAGGTGAAGAAAAGTTTTAATGACAGCGGACAGAAAAAAGAGGTTCAGCTGGGATAGGAGGACCCAAAGAGGATGTCACAGTTACTTTTCTCTCATTGCTGGGACAAAATACCTGACACCCAGAAGCAAGGAAGGAAAGGTTCATTTAGCTCAGTTAGTGAAGGTTTCAGTCCATCATACTCAGCTGGCTCCAAGGCAGAGCAGCACATGGTTCATGGTTGCAGAAAGTGCTCTAACAAAAGGAATGCAGAGAAAGAGAGAGACTCTTGCTAGAAGGCGGGAGCCTCTGCTAGCCTGGTATCTTAGCCTCTGCTAGCCTGGTATCTTAGCCCTTTGCAATTTGGGGAGTAGTCCCTGCCCATGTAGGAGGATCCTCCCTTTGACAGAGGGAAAAAAGAACGTGCAAACCAAATGCAGATGTGGAGAGATTGCTTTGAAACATCTGTTGCCAAAGCCAACATGACACCTTTCCCTCAGGTCCCAGCAAGTATAGTCAAAGCTCTCTCCCCACTGTTGTGCTGGGAGATGATGAAAAAAAAATCTTCTGTGTAAGACTGGAATCTGGGTTCATAAAGGTGAAGAAAGGTGTGCATAGGGTATATCTGCCATACTGTTGCTCATGGAATAATTTCCATCCCATTCTTTTTCCATCTTAAAATAGGTCAATACTGAGAAATAGCTTTAAAAAACAAAACAAAAAAAACAAAGACATTCCATGACAGCATCAGTCAATCTCCCATTGCACCTGCTATTGTCCTAATTCCTTTGGCTTCACAGGTGTGTAAAAAGGTTGATTTCAAGCTCAGCTACACTTAACTTGTGGTTGGAAGAGCAAGGAGAAACTAGAAGATTGCTCTTTCTGTGAGATACAAATTTCATTCCATTAAGCCAGAGTGACTGTTTTCGGAGCACCCCTTGAAGGCCACTCAGTTCTGGCTCCCTTTTATTCTTTGTCCTTCATTTTTTGCAAGAATAAATCTTAAGTGCTTTTGGAACACCTATGATGTGAAAGGCCCCGAGCTAGGAAGTCTTTGCCCTTGAATATAGACCTATCTATTTGAAGGCTTGCTAATAGGATGCTGCTATCTGTTCAGGGCCAAAGAAGCAAAACACTGAGTTATAGAAGTCAAAATGCACAGGTCCTTCCTTCATCCTTGGAGTACAGGCAGGAGAGCTTCAGGCTGATCCTAGACTCTGGCTGGAACTGGGATCCAAGCTGTTAAGCCTACAACACCCTAGGTGTCTCTTGTCTACCTGATTTCACATCTCTGACCTTGGGTGTCTCTCATCCTAAGAGGAAGCCAATGCAAGGCTGTTCTGAGTCCTGAGTCCAGCTGGTCCCTTCCTAAATGGTGTCTGGCCAAACACTCTCCAGGCAATACTTCTGCTGGGGTCACTCACTAGCTGTTCTGCACAGCACCCACTGTTCTATACCACTGGTGCTTTTGTTCACAGAGACCTCTAGATCATTCACCTTCACCATGTCTGTAGCTTCAAGCCTTGTCACTCCTGCTACAAGTCAGCAGTCAGGAAGAAAGTACAGTTTGCCATCTTTTCTTCTATACCGAGGTCTGTCTCTTCACTTCCCTATGAACCCCTAAATAGACTATGTACTAGCTCTTAAAATATGTTTGAATGTGAAGAAACAGAAATGATCTTACGCATATTATCAAATCACAGAACGATGAAATTGGAACTCAATGGCAAAAGAAACCACAAAACCTGTATATACCCAGGCAAACTAAAACCTTCAACTAATGAGTCATCAAGTAATGAAGAAATTACTTTCTATAATTAAACGACCATGCCAAAAAATAAAAAATGACCATGCCAATACAACATACAGAACCTTTAACCTTGCAATACTGCCTTCCAGGAAGGTTGAGAGGTACCATTTGAAACTGGCATTGCCGGTGGGCTGCTTGGCCAAAGGTACTGTGATTCATTTCAGTCACTGAAATAGTTAGCAGACCATCTTCAAAATCCTTATCTCCTACTTACCAAAAATCTAGTATGATTAATATAGGTTTTATGACACCATGCTATGGCACATTTATTTATTTATTTACATTTTAGTAGAGAATCTACAGGGTCTTACCAGGTATACTGAACTTGTAGTGATTCTGCTGTTTTCAGCCTCCCAAGCACTGGGCTTACAGATGTGCACCACCAAGCCCAATCTCAATCACTGCTTCAGCATACCCCAGTGGTGGGGTCTGTACAGCATGCCAGGCATGGAATCCTGGCCGCTGTGCTCTGCCTAAGCAGGTGCTTTAGATCGCTGAGCTATCTGGCTGGCCCTGCCATGGCATACTTCCACAAGAGAATAGAAGCTCTTCGCGAATGTCACAGTGCCAACTCGCCCACCTTTCATGGTCTTCACTGGGAAGACTGGGTCTTCTAGAAATGAAACTGAGGGTTGCTCTCCGAGGGGCCTTCCAGTCCTCATGGTCTACACCGTAGCCAAACTTCACGGCCTCAAGCTGGGTCTGTATCTTACAACTTAATGGGGCTCCCCAAACTCCAGGGACCATACCCTTGCTGGAAACTAAGGCACAGGTGATTAGAGAAGTTTCTCCAGAAGCGGTATCTTATTTTTTTAAAGATTTTTTTTTTTTTTTTGTTTTAGAACTTTTATTTTTATGGCCGGCTCAGCCTGCCCTGAGGGCAGGGCTGGTGCAGCATGTGGTGCCAGGGATCGAACTGCAGTCCCTGCAGCTGCCTAAGCTTTCCTAAGCAGGAGCTTTAGACCACTGAGCCATCCTGCCAGGCCCTGAGAAGCAGTATCTTAGATGTGCATAGTTCTTCCCAAGGCATTGGAGCAAGACTCCTCATCACAGTGAGAACTTTGGACCTTTTAATTTTTCCTTGCTTATATCTGTTTCTCTCATTTGCTTGGACTGTACTGTAAACAATTCTAGATCCCTAGCACAGTGGTTCTCAACCTTTCTAATACCGTGACCCCGCAATACAGTTCCTCATGTTGTGGTGACCCAAACCAAAAAATAATTTTGGTGGCTACTTCAAAACTGTAATTTTGCTACAGTTATGACTTGGAATGTAAATACCTGATATGCATTATGTATTCTCATTGCTACAAATCAAACATAATTTAAACATAGTGATTAATCACAAAAATATTTAATTACATGTTGAGAAATATTTATTACTAATTCCAATAAATATCATTTCACCATGGCATAGCATGGGTTTAAATATGTATTTTCCAATGGCTTTAGGCAACCCTGTGTTTTGGTCATTCAACCCCCACCGGGGTTGCCACCCACAGGTTAAGAACCGCTGCCCTAGCACTTGTTCACTCAATTACTGTTTACTCAAGGGGGAGGGACCTATAGTTGGTAATGTTTATACTACACACGCACACGCACACACGCACAATTAGATATCAAGATTGCCATAAGTAAATCACCATCAAGTGTGGTAGCACATGCCAGTAACTCCAGCACTTGGGAGACTGAGAGAGGATAGCCATGAGTTTGAGGCTAGCTTGTGTGACAGTGAGTCCCTGTATCAAAAAGCCAAAAAAAGAAAAGCTCTTTGAGTAGGATACATACCCAGCTATTCCATGGCGACTCAGTGTGGGATGGTGTGGTTCCTATGGGCTCATGCTGAGAAGCAATTTCTGGGATCAGTTTCTACCTCAGGTAACCTCCCTTGTATGCAATAGTTCAATTGCTGAATTTTTATAGGCAACTATCTGCTGAATGTAAAATGATCTCTCTTTGGCTGGAATAAGACCTCACAGAACTGTGGGTGATGTATTAAGAATAGAAAACCAGGGGCTGGGGAGATAGTTCTGAGGCACAAGTGCCTGCTGAGCAAGTATAAGGCCATGAATTCGAACCCTGGTCCTGGAAAAAAAAAAAAACAGAACAGAAACCCAAGATGAGGATGACTCAGAGGCTGCCTGAAAGGAAGTTTATTAAAATTTGTGGGAGGCCATGATTTAGCAGGGCCACCTGCACTGGGCCCAACAAACCAACAGACTTTAATCACAGTACCTGTGTTATCTCATCAAGCTGCTGACACATGACTGGTTGATTAATATTCTATACTTCACTTCCACTGTTCTGTAATTCATGTTACTAGGATTCTCAGAATGTGATTTATAAATTCTTTTTATTTTGTCTGCTATTTGTCCTTCTTGGCCTAAGGAATTGTTCCTTTTATCATTGGTGAAGGCTGATACTGCTACTGATTCCAGTTGGCCTAAGTATACAGGCTTATCTACCTATGATTACATAAGGAATGGACTCCATCAAATTCACAGCTGCTGCTAAGAAGAAGAAATGAGCAACCCCTTGCATGACAGCCAGGTGTTAACTGAAAGACACAGCAGCCACCCTCTGGCATATATCCTGTGAGTGAGCATCAGTGCTTCTAGAAGCCAGCACCTTTAGAACAGTTGGGACTTGTTTGTGCACTACTTGGGATTGAACCCAGGGCCTTTGCAGTGAATTATATTTTCAGTCTGTCCCACACTTGCACCATCACCCCAATTCTGAAGCAGGATCTCATTAAGTTAACAAGTTTCCCAGACTGGACTTGAATTTGTGATCTTCCTGCCTCAGGTTCCCAGGGTTCTGGGATTACAGGCTGTGGTACCATACCCAGGATTCTAAAGGAGGTAAATAGCCAGCAGGCATTATTTAGGCAGCATATTAGATAAGTAAAGGATATCTATTTTAACTTTTTATTCCTGAAAACTTATTTCACCACCATTAAAAGAATAAGCTGGCTGTGGCTGAGCACATCTATCTCAGCATTCTGGGCTTCTGAGGCTAAAGGATTATAAGTCGGCCACCAGACCAGCCAACTTAGTGAGACTGTCTTAAAATAGAAAAGAAGCCTTGG
>PVJA010001171.1:0-135098 GCA_004027025.1 Myocastor coypus
TTCTCCTTCTCCTTCTCCTTCTCCTTCTCCTTCTCCTTCTCCTTCTTCTTCTCTTGCCTGTAGGGGTAGCATGCATGAATTGTTAAACATTCTGGACCTGATTTAGAGGAACAAGTTTTTATGCTGCTGTCAATTAGGATTCTGTTGTCGCGGTCAGCATTTTGGAACATGACATTCTGTGGGTTTTTCTTCAGAGCAAAGTATTTCATCTTCGCAGTTTTGAGGTTGTAAAAGGAAGAAACTTTCTGTGTGTGTGTGTGTGTGTGTGTGTGTGTGTGTGTGTGTGTGTGATATTTCACAAGTCATCTTTTATATTCTTTGTTTCTTCTTAGCAATGAAGATCTCCTTAGCTCTACTTTTGTCGTGCACAGCTTTAGTGGAGCCTCCTTTTTGGCCTACCTCACAGCATTTTAAAGCATCTTGTGGGGCTCCTTGCTCTTGATTTTTAACATAAATCTGGATAAAAGTTCCCAACAATAGCAACGTCATTGTGTCCCTGCCTCCATGTTTGACTGCCTTCAAATTTTTTTCTGCCAGATTAATTAGCCTGTCACCTTTAATTTTAGTCTCAGGCAAAGTCTCTGGACATAAGCAAAGTCATACAAACTTTCTGCCAAGCCATAACACACATCATCTGGAGTCCACCACCCAGCGTAATCTCTCTTCCCAGCAGAAACCTCCTGAACCCAGTTTTTACTGGCAGGATTTTTATCAGTCTTTTGATCTTCTGAGCTCGGCCCAGAATCTGCCATGCTGAAGAGCCTATGGAATTTTAGTGCTTCTCTTTCAGATGACATCTCTGAGCCTTTTTAAATTCTTTTCATCGGTCATTTCCAAAAGCTCTTGAGTCACATGATCAGGAATTGTCACAGCAACAGCCCCATTCTCAGCACCAATTTTGTCAGAGCTTGGAGTTTTGGAAGGGGAAACAGTTTAGCACAGGACACATCTTTCATTATCTCTTTACAATAGTAGCTTGAAGAATCATATACAAAAAGAAAGCACAGAAAATCTGTCCACATGCTAAGGAACAAACATTCCATCTAAGGGCCAGGATCCCATGATAATGTCCTTCATGAGTGCAAGTGAAGACTTAGAGCTCACAAAAATGCCTCCCACAACTCCAACTGGTGGACTGAATGTTTCATGCAGGCCTGTTTCACATATCTGTCCTGGGAAAGCCCAAGGTCAGTGGTGGAAGCTAGAAAGTCTGCAGAGGCAGGATGAAGGATCTGTTTTAGCAGGCTGAGAGGTCTGTACTGGAGCCTGAAAGCAACACTCAAAGTAAAATCCAGATCCCACCCAAAAGATACAACAGCCATCTTCAGTGACAGTGAGGACTAGAGCTCCTTCAACAATGAGGAAAGCCGAGTTCCCATCAGGAAAACCAGTGCAACAAGCTTTTCCAGGAGATGGAGCTGTGAAACATCTATCCCTCCAGAGCCAGGAAGTGATGCTCAAGATGAGGACCAGTGCTTCCTAAAAGTGAACCATAGCCATTCTCATTAGCAATGAGGTCCAAAGCTCCTTCTCTGAAAAGAGCAACCAAGTTCATAAGGAAAAGCCAACGTGACAGGTCTTCCAACAGAATAGCCCAAGAGAACCAGAAGCTCCCTAACAGTTTCCTATCAGCTTCTCCAAACTGTTTCTCTAGTTCTTCCTCTTATTCTAGAGGCAACAATCCTCAGATAGGCTTCCTATACCCAGTACCATGCTAGTTCAGTTCAATTGGGTGTTACAAGTTGACCACAAGTTGACAACCCACCACAGCTACTCACATGTAAACAAACAAACAAGTTTGTCCCTGTGAGTCCCATCAGTGAAATCTCTTAATCTTTTTAATGTCAATCACCAAGTCCTATCTCTCAGGAGGGCCTAATTCTAATTAAATATCACATTTGATCCAAATGTGCACTGGTATGTATAAGATGAACTGAAAAATTGTGATGAAGCTTTTAATGGTTTGAAAATATGTTCACAAATCTTTGATGTTTCTCCTTTATGAAATAAACTTAGGTGTCTTTATAAGCTGTATGAAATAACTGACTTCTAATACACAGAATGAGTAAGTATATAAAACTGTACAGTGTGGTTTGAATACTTTCACATCCTCCAATATTCATGTAGAAAGTGAATCTCAATGCAAAAATACTAAAAAGTATTCTTGGAAGGTTGGCCTTTTGGGCACATATGGGATTGGGTACCCTTATAGAAGGGTTTGTCTTTCCACCTTCTGCCATTTGGGAACACAGTATTCTCTTCTGGAGGACAAGCAGTGTTCAAGTCTCCATCCAGGAAGCAGAGACTGCACTCTCAACAGACACAACATGCTGGCCTTGTGTTCTTTGGTTTTCTAGTCTGCATAATGGTAAGTAATAAATTTTTGTTCATTGTAAACTCAGCCTCAGGTTGACTAAGCAATACAAATAGGGCCAAGACACTAAGTAATAAATGGCACTGCTGTTGTCTTTTTGCCTTCTCTTTAAATCTCACACTCTGGAATAAGTTAGCTTCCACATCCTGAGCACAACCAGGCCATGTGTGGAAAAAATTTTGTGATAAGAAACTAAGTCCTCCTGTCACTGGCCATGCAAGTGAGCCATCTTAACGTAGTTATGGACCAGCCTGGGGGGTGGTGAGATGGGAAGACGACTGAGGTGACACAGTGAACTTTTGGATTTCCTAGGTGGCCTATGTTTTAATAGACCAATCAGGAGCCCTTGATGAAATCACAAAAACAGAATGCTTACATGAAATGGGAAATGGTTATTAGGAAAAAAATGAAAAGCCAAAGCCTCTATCTTCACCTGTTCTTGCTCAACCTAAAATCTCCAATTTGGAGTTTAAAAGTTAGGCAGTACATTATTTGCTGCCCTACAACCTTTGCTATAGAGAGAACCTCTGATATTCTTGTCATGATAACAGTTATTCTGGTTACTTACAATGGACCAGAAGGCTATATTTCCTGAGAAAACTGAATCTTTAGTCTTTTGATGTCTTAATGATATATGTAGACATGTTCATATTAAGAAATATTTTGCCCATAACTACGACAGAGGATGAATTTGGCTTAATTATTGTTGGAGATTATGTGTGTTTTCCACCCCAGTCTGATGTTTTGTCAGTAGCTCAAGCATTATAATTCCTTTATCCTTATCATAAAGCCAGGGTACTTTTGCAAGATGATGAAATCAGCTGTTGGGGTAACAGCTCCTGAGCACAGTTGACTATTGCTTAGTCCAAGCACGAGGTCAAGATGCATCTGTGCAGGTTTATGCACCATGTGCATGGAAACTCAACAGTTTTATGATAAACCGGTCATCACTACCCACTGCTCCAAGACTGTCATGTGAAAAAGCATCTTTTGAAGCATACTCCTAGCAAAGGCAAATTACTGGATTTTAGCCTACGCCAACACATCTGTGGTCCTGTCAGTAGCAGCTTTTGTTTTATGAGTAGCAGTTTGGCCACTCAGCAAGTTGCTTGCTTTCTCTTCTGTTAACCAAAGATTTAATTTTACTGAAGTCCTCCTCCTCCTTCCACCCTTCCCCAAAATGCTTTGCCTGCACAGCACTGCATGTGCTTGAAATATTTGGCCCAGTTTTATTTTTATCACCTTTAGATCAAGAACACCCCATTCTCTCATATTGGTCTCAAAAAAGGACCTTCTGGTTTGAGTCAGACCTTTAAAAAGATAATTTGCTAGATAGAAATAAATAACACAGGGTCCCGGCAGGATGGCTCAGTGGTCTAAAGCACCTGTTTAAAAAGCTTAGGCGGCTGGAGGGACTACGGTTCAATCCCCAGCACCACATGTTGCACCAGCCCTGCCCTCAGGGCAGGCTAAGCCAGCCACAAAAATAAATAAACAAAAGTTCTGAAACAAGAAAAAAATAAAATAAAATAAAATAAAACAAAAATATTTTTTAAAAAAGAAATAAATAACACAAAGGTGAAATTGAAAAAAAAAAAAAAAAACTACACAGTATAGGACATCCAGGGCTGAGATTATAACTGAATTTAAATGGGAGAGAATAAGGTTGTTTTCTCACCTCTTAATGATGTAGAAGAATAAGTAAAAACTGAAGAGCACAATGCAGAGCACAATGCAAATAATTCTGAACCTGATCTTGCCAACTTTGGTGACCAAACACATCTCCATAAAGATTCAAGTCACTAACATATGCTACATAAATTATACATGTAAATAATATAAATATATTTATTGAAATCATATAAATTAAAATCTTTATATATTAAGTTATTCATTTACATAGATTGAGTTAACATTAAAATTTGTATATTTCAGATATTAACATATTTACATCGCCATATGTATATTCTTCTGGTTTAAATGCAGTACAATGGTATCCTTATAGTATCACTTATAACTTCACACTTTTAATTTACTATATTTCAGTTCAAAAGGAAACAAATTCTAATTTTCTGAACTAAAGGGAATCTCTAGTGTCATACATGTATATATATAGAGAGGGAGAGAGAGAGAGAGAGAGAAAGAGAGAGAGTAAAACTTTGCTTACATTTGTAGGTAAATTTGAAAAGCTTAAGCCTAGAGGTCCAAACCTACATTCTCAGCCTTCCAAAGGCTGAGGCAGGACAATTGCTACATGTTCCAGGGCAGCCTGCTGCTACAAAGTGAGTTCAAGGCCAGCCTCCTGAATGACCACAGCTAAGCCCTCTCTCAAAAAGATTAAGAAAGAAAGAAAGAAAGAAAGAAAGAAAGAAAGAAAGAGAGAAAGAAAGAAAGAAAGAAAGAAAGAAAGAAAGAAAGAAAGAAAAAAAGAAAGAAAGAAAGAAAGAAAAACAAATCTTGATGCATAGCCCAAGTAGATAGAGCCCTGCCTTTTCCAATGTACTTTCAAAGATCATTCCCCTCAGGGCATGCCGCAACAGAACAGATAATTAGACACCTAGATTTCCTGTAAAGAGCTCACTTAGCTATCTAAAAGTGAACTGATTTTCAATATAGACAGTAATATATATTTGACATACAAAGTGAGTTTTTCTGACATGCTAAATTTAGAAAGATAATCGAAGCTGTTCTATGAATCCTCTTCTCTGAGTTCTTCTCCTAAAAGGAAAGGAGGGAGGGAGGGAGGGAGGGAGGAAGGAAGGAAGAGAAAGAAAAGCAAGCCTGACAAGCTAGACAATTTCCAAATTGGGGACAGATTGTCAGTGTCAAATCAACAAATATGCGTGGACTGACTAGCTGAAAGATACAGACAAAACCCTAAAGCAGAAAAAAATAAGATTTGAAGTTCTCAAGTTTCAGTTTTCTGTTCTCAGGTCAGCCTTGTTCAGGAACAAGCAACACGCGGGTCCTCGGTGGACCCGTGCGCATGCGCCGCGGGGCCTGGACGCCCTTCTGGCCCCGGGACGCCCTTCTGGCCCCGGAGCTGGCTCGGCCTGATCGGGGCGTGATCTGGGTGTGGTCTGGGCGTGGCCTGGAAGAAGGTGGGAGCGCGGGAGATTTGAACTTCCACTCCTTGGCGTCAGTTCCGCGCGGCCTTGAGAGTACAGAGTTTTCGTGTCCTGCCTTTCAACTAGTGGGCCACACTGTCGGCTGGAGCGATGGTGGAAGGACCAGGCTGTACTCTCAATGGAGAGAAAATTCGGGCGCGAGTGCTCCCGGGGCAAGCGGTGACTGCCGTGCGCGGAAGGGCTTTGCAGAGCCGGGCGGGCCTGGCGTCGCCCCCTGCAGCCTCCGCGGCTGAGCTCTCTTTCCAGGTGAGCTTCTGCTCTGGCTGGCCTTGGAGGGCGGGCGAAGGGAATGAGAACCCCATCAGGCTTCCAGGAGCCGTACTGTCTGTCATTTATTTACTCTGGTCCCAGTTCCCTGGGACTTCCTCAGTGTTTTTCTGCACATGGAGGGAGAATTTGGACCCAACTAGAACACTGAGCTGATGGGATGGACCCGAGTAAGGGTTTTTATTCCAAGTCACTTTGCTTGCATTCTTAGTAACTCCGTGTAAGATGGCCTCCTTATGTCCACAACTGCATTCTGCACTGTCATTATTAGATATGTGCTCTGAAGTCTCCTTCTTCACATTTTTCAGACTATGACCTTTTAACATAGAATGCTTACTTGCCTAATATTCTGCCATTGATAAGTGTGTTTCAGGTAATATGCACTTACCAAGTTCCACACAGAACGTTTAGCACTACTCGCTCTACTTCATATTGCCATTCAATGAAGGGTCTCTGTAACCCAGTCTGGTTTCCTTAAGAGAAATTATTTCTACTCGAAGTAAACTGTAGCACAACTTCTTTCCACTTGAATATTCGTTGCAGATGGTGTGAAAGCCACTTGGTAAGACCTTAAAACTTGTACTAAAAATATTCTGATTAAGCCATCACCCTTTTAAGCTTTTTAAATGTGTGAATGATTTTATTTTGTGGGCACATGCAATATTGTGCCAATTTCTCCTGCAGAGTTTCCTATAGGCTTTGGTCTTAGTAAGAAAAAGTCACTTGCTACAAAATTAGCACATGCTTTCAAATGGAAATAAATGAGGCTCAAAATTAGGAAACACATTTTCAACCTGCGAAACGAGTTAGCTTTGCATATTCTTCCAGCTGCCCTTTATTTGACTTGATATGTCAGTAATTACTTGGTAATTGAAAAAAAAAAAATTGTTTCTCAAGATCATTTCAGGGTACCATAGAGGTGAATTTTAGGGTTTCTTTAAGAATATAATGTTAATGAAATCACTTTTGAATAATCTCAAAGCACTTGAAGAAATAGCATGTCCCACTGTGGAGCCGCTCTCTTAACTGTGAAGATGCACAGGCATTCCTGAAAGAATAGTATAAGGAAATATGAATTGGTGTTTTCTGTGAAGCAGAGGTACGTGGTCCTGTACGAACTTACAGACAGTTCAGAGAAGGCTTCTCTGGGGAAGTAACAAAGCTGAAGCAGAAATGACAAGTTGGAGACCCACAGTATCTAGTCCAAAGCTTGGGTGAAGAACACCTAAGACCAAACAAAAATCAAAGAAACAAAACTCCAAGTGCCTGAAAGACTGAAAGAAAACTGCCATGGATGCAAAGGAGAATGAAACAGAGGGTAGATAACCCACTGCAGTATTGATTAGTAGGCAAGACCCAGGGAACTGAGAACTCTGTAGACCAGATTAGGGATTTTGTATTTATTCTTTGAGTCATAAGACTGTGATAGGATTTATTTACACTTTGAAAAGCTCCCTCTGCCTTGAGAAGTAAACAGGCTGGAGGAAAGCCAATGTGGGCCCTGTGCCTTCCATCAGGAGACCGCTGAGGTGTTCCAGGTCAAGTGACACCTCAGGTTGGGTTTAGGACATGGTGTGGATGGAGATTAAGCAAGGAAAAGAAGTCACTGTGTTACAAGTGAAGACAGTGGGGGCTTAGTGGTGGATCTGACGGCAGTGGCCTTGTGGACATCATAATTGACATTAAGCATTAATGTATTTTATATTAGGCTTTATGCTGTTTCCTGGGGATTTGAAGAAGAGTAACCTAAGTTTTCCTGCTGCAGTGATGTTTGAAATAATCACTACATTGGCATTTAGGCAAACCAGTTTTCGTTTTAAGTTTGTTGTGATTATCCCTTGCGGCACAGCTGAAGTGCTTTCATATTTCTTTGAGTCATAAGAAAGAATAACGCTGCAATGAAAGGTTAATCTAATTATACAGATAAAGAATATAAAGTCAGAGCAGTAAGGGTTTGAGCCAGGGCTTGACCTCCCTTCTTTCCAGACTCCAAGGTTTACACTCTTTACTATGCCATCACTCCTCTCAGTAATAAAAGATCCAGCAGGAAATGGCCTGAGACACTGGCAGGAATACTATGATGCTCTGTATGCAGTAGAGATTGTTACTACAAAAGTGTGACTTTACCCCTGCACTGTCTTCAAGCATCTTCAGCTTTATGCAGTTCAGTCAGTTCTCTCAGTCTGATAACTGTCTTCTAGTGGCTTCCATTCTCATTTTCAGATAATACAAATCAGTTCAGCTTTTATCCTAACTTCATTAATGGTTGGCACTGATTACCATTACTTAGCAGTAACACTCAATGGCTATATTTCATGACTAGTAATTCTGTTGTTATGTTTGATATAGGAATGAAGGGATTAAAAATTGAAATAGACTTTGTGATTAGAATTAGAAATCTAACATTGAATTTGCAACCCAATATGGAGTTAATTCATCTTCTGAGCCTTTGATCTAAGCAACAACAATAATAATAATAATCTTTATAAATATAAATACTTTTTCATTTGAAAGAAATGTTATATCCACAGTAAATTTAATTAAGACATGATAGGTTGTTGCAAACTCATTGGACGATAATTATTATAATAGATGACCGGGCTCGGTGGGATGGCTCAGTGGTCTAAAGTGCCTGCTTGGGGAAGCTTGGGCGGCTTCAGGGACCGCAGTTCGATCCCCGGCACCACATGCTGCGCCAGCCCTGCCCTCAGGGAGGGCTGAGCCGGCCAAAAAATGAGTGAATAAACAAAGGTTCTGAAACAAGAAAAATAAATAAATAAATAAATAAATAATAATAGATGACCTTCTTGTTTCCTAAGCATATATGTCAGAGAATTAAAAGTACTTAAGTGTTTCTACCACATGCACTAATTTTCTTTATACAGCATTTAAAAAGTGTTGTTACTGCATAGTCATGTTACAGTATAGTAGACATGAAAATATTAAAAAAGAGCGGTAAAACATATTAATTTAAATATCTTACATATTTAAATACTAGATAGTCATTGTTTCTAAATACAAGCCAAAGCAAAAAGAATACCTTATCTTTGTATATGTTCCTATAGCAAACCTGTTACTCTATATTTGTCAAATAATGTTCCTTTTTGCTCCAGTTTAAAGTTTGCTGAAAAAACATTTTAACGCATCAATCAGGACAGATGATCCTCATTTTGCGGAAGAAAGGCTAGCCATAGAGGCATCCCAGCATATGCCAGTCATGGATGCACTGTGTTTTCTCTGAGTTTTGGTCCACTATCTTGTCAGCATAAAATTATGCAACTATCTAAGCAGACTGTATGAAACTCTGCTGTTTCTTATGCTAAGAAACAACGCTGGAATATCAATGCACATGTCTGGCTAACGAGCTTTGAAGAGTCGATTCTACAATTGTGAGTGTTGAATGGATAAAATATTTTAGTGAAATCAGTGGGTCATCTGCATACGTTCTCAATCTCCTGTCACAGAACAGGGTATGCAACAGTCTATAAGCATTCAGTTCATTTGAAATGTAATCCCTCAACTATGATGACTAAAGATTGCATATATGTATTTGTGAGTATTATGGACAGATTAGGCAGTTAGTACAAGGTAATGGAGAGAAACAAAGTTTATATAGTATAGACTAATTAGGGACTTAAAAGTAAATTCCATTTGAAATTGTTCATTGTGAGTACATGTATATTTTTTGTTGGGCATGTTATTTGGAAATTACTTCTTCATAAAAATAATGAAGTCTTCAAAATGGGAAATAAGATCATAGCTCATTGCCATTGTTTAAATAAATTAACTAATCCAAAGGAATTCATTTTCCAGATAAATGAAGTTCACTCCAGTAAATATCCAAAGGGGTTCTAAATATTTTACAGAACATGCATGATATACTTGTTGCGTTCTTAAATGGATATTGAGAATTTCTCTGGAGCAATTCAGGATCTTTATTATCAGCATCCAGCATTATATGGGACCACAAAACAGGGACAACTGAGAGCAGATACTACATTATTCTTACAGATAAGCAAATGAGAAAAGGTGATATTTCCATGATTGTTGTTGTAGCTTTATATCCAACACTGTTCAGTGTGCTGGAGAAAAAAGAATATCTGATCATCTTGATTTCCAACTTCAACTGCTATGTTACTCCTCATTTAGAGTTGCTTATACTCACATTTTCATTTATTTGGTCAGGATTCAATTAGAGGACAAATAAAACTCTTAGCTTACAAGTGAGCAAAATAAACAGTCCTGATCATTGTCCCTTTTTTCTTGAATGGGGGCTTTCTCACCAAACCCATTTACCTCAGAACTATTCCTCTATGAAAAGCTTGTAACTTTTGTTGCTCTCAAGTAAGGTACCAAGTATTTCGGTTCTGTAAAGTGCTCACAGGTTCTGCTCTTTACAAATTATAGTTTGTGTGGACCTACTGACCTTTTCATATTTTGTGATTTAGAGACCATTTAAAAATTAGTTTCTCTGGCCAGGCATGGTGGCGCATGCCTGTAATCCCAGCACTTGGGAGACTGGGGCAGGAGGATCGGTGTGAGTTCAAGACTAGCCTAGGCTACAAAAGTGAGCTCAAGCCCAGCCTGAGCTGCATAGCGAGACCTTGTCTCAAAAAGACAAATAAATAAATAAATAAATAAATAAATAAATAAATAAATAAAATTAGGTTCTTTGATGATTTGGATATAGGTAATTTTTTTTTTATTAGGAAAAATATTGCCTTAGAATAAGAAAGCACATGAGGAAAAGAGAGAAAGAAAAATAAATATGAGATCTTCTCTGGTGAAAATATGTAACTGCGGTAAAGTTGAAACATTTATCTATGAAAAAGTCTTATTGTGTTCTGAAAAGTTCATCTTCCTTGTTCACCCATGGATAGGCAGGATAAATGGTAATCAGCACAATAAATCATGTGCTGTCTCTGAAAATATATGTTGTTTTGAAGATTTCATATTATTAAGCCACTTGAAAATGGGAAGGTGAACCCTACTCAATCATACTTAAAATTTTGGCAACGGAGATTTTCTTTTCTATTTCCAAAAAAGAAAGATTGAAATGTTCAAATAATACAGTAGCAGGATCACATGGGTCAACATGAGAAAGTCAAGTATATAGTGGGCAATTGTGTATAGTTATAACAAAGATAATAGGCTTGTGGAAATTAATTTTTGAATTTGTCTAGGCAGCAGAAGCTTGTAGAAGAAGGTGATAACCTCTGTTCTACAAGAGGGCAAGTGAATATCTTGTAAATCTTAGATTTATTGTGAAAGCCTTGTCCAGTTTGTGCATAACAGCTTACAAAATAAGTGGAACAGATCATCACTGGTATATAGAATTTCCTCATAAAGGAGAATTTTAAAGAAACAGTGCAAAGTACATGTAGGGCTTGTGATGCTCCATCATAAATTAAAAAAAAAAAAATCCCCAGTATTTTTGCAGAGCTGATTGTTTCAGAAACGTTAGCATCCTAGGAATCAGCAGACTTGGGTAGAGTGCCTTTGTGATGGACAGCTCAATAAAACTGTCTTTACTTACCATTTTTATCCATGCAAATATTAAGTATAACCATCAATTATTAGTCCATCAATGTATCAAAGGCTGTCTTGGAAAAGACTGTGTATCTACCCATCTAGCAGTGATCTGATATTGTTGGAATACCTAAATATGGAAATATTGGCTATTTAGTTAAGAAAAAAAGTATCAGGAGACAATTCTTCAAAACTTCATGGTCAATGGACCATTTTTTAACAAAACTAAGGTGACTATATTTCCCTCTCAAATAAATCCTGTTATGTACAGAAGGAGCCAAAAAATCTGAAAGCCAATATACTTACAATGCTTAAGACCATTATAGATCTTCACAGGAAGATCTATACTGCAGGAAAAAGAGAACTACTGTTCTGGCTGACAGAGCCTCAAAGAGTACCACAAACCAAATCCTGAAAGCTATACCATTCCTTACTCTACTGGTGTCTTACTCTACTTAGTCTCCATAATTGAAAACACAATATTATGTCAAAAACAAGAAATACTAGGGCTGGCTAGATAGCTCAGAGTATTAAAGCATCATGGGGGTTTGCTCCGCAGCATGCGATGCTGGGCCCGCCCCAGGGAGCACTGACACAGTGATTGAGACTGGACTGGGTGGCACACCCCTATATCCCAGTACTTCAGAGGATGAAAACAGAAGGACCATTATGAGTCTGATGTGTGTAAGACCCAGTAGACACTGTACTAAAAATACATTTAAAAAGGTAAATACTTTTAAAATTAAATGCTACAAATATTGAAAAGATGCTTATGGCCCAATAAATGAGACTCTTATAACAGATGTTGGCAGAAAGCCAATGCAGGAATGCTCACAGATGGGGAAGTATTCATTTGTGGAAAACTACTCACCTTGGACTCTCAGCTGACTTTAGGCCAGCAGAAACTCCTCCCTTTTACCAGCTGTGTGACCTTGGCTTAGTTATGTTTAAGAATCAAGTGGATATATATATATATATATATATATATATATATACACACACATACTCGGTGAGGGGCTTAGGAATTAAAGTGAAATGTTGCTATAATCTCTTCAGTGCTCCCATATATAATTTGTAACTCTGTCTGACTTTACAGTTTCTCTACCGGAGCAACTGAATGATCTTGCAGGTTTCTATTTGTCACATTTAGCATAGTGTTTCCTAAGCCACAGTTACATTTATGATACTTATGATCCTGAATTATTATTTGTCTGTGACTTGTGTTTCTTCCTTATCCATACGTATTTAGCTAGTATTCTTAAGACCTTTACACAATGCAGGTGGCTTAATAAGCACTTGTGGGATTAAATACAGATCCATTCTCCCTTCCCTCCTAAAATTGGCTGCAGCTTCAAAGAAGTGTCATTATCTGCCCCCACCTTGTTCCATGATTTGTTGTACCCACCACATGATTTCCTGCCCCCCCCAATTAAGCTCTCTTTTAAAAATCTATTAATATACCAATCCCTTATTTTTCTATAATCAAGTGAGACTTCAATATCAGAAGACAGATTTTCATATCTACCAAAAGCCAGTGTAAGGTATTATACTTAACAGAATTTCCCATTAAAAGAAAGAAATGTTATGGGAAAATTTGGAAAGGGACTGATGTATGTTCAGCAAGCAGTCCTAGGGCACTCTGTTCTCACTCTGTTTCTCCTGTCTTTATTTGACATGTTTACTTAGCATTTAATTGCAGGCATCTCTCTTAAATCCAGACTTCTATATCCATCTGCTTATTGAACATGTTTCCAATACACATCTCAACCTTGACATGTCTAATACCATGGTTTTTCCTTTCCCAATATGTTTTACACAAGTCTTTCTCATCTCAGTAGGTGACATTTCTGTCTTCAAATATATTTAGAGATCTGACCAATTTTCGCAGTGTCCTGCATCTCCACTGGTTCAAATCTCCTTCATTTTTTGGCAAGATTTTTTCAGTAGACTTTAAAGTACTGGTTCTTTTTTGGTTCTCTTCCTCAACCTGCTTAGCCAAAATTCTACTGCTGCTGAGGAACAATTTAAAATAACAAAGTAGTTCACATTTTTCTTCTACTCTAGTGCTATCTGAAAAACAGCCAGTCCTCTGATCGAACTTTGTGGACCACATAATTCGTTTTGTTTTGTTTGTATTTTAGGGAAGGGTCTACAGGGTGTTTAGGGCCTCACTACTAGATCAGACCTTAGTGATCTGCCTGTTTACAGCCTCCCAAGAGCTGGGATTACAGGCGCGTGCCACCATGCCCAGTCTCAATTGTCTCTTAGTGTGCCCCACCCTCAGGGCACGCCCAGCATGGCAGGCCCTGGGATCTAACACCTGAACCCTGTGCCTGCTTGCAAGTGCTTTAATCAGCTGAGCTATTTGGCCAGCCCTGGGCTGCCTAAACTTATTCCTACTGCATATCAAGTTTCATTTACCTCTGCTGTGGTCATGCTGACCTGTTTGGACTGCCATTCCTTTTATATGACTTAAGGGTTACTCTATCACCTAAAACTTGTTTAATGATGAGATTATGTTACTCCTTTAAAACTGAAAGCTGAGGGCCAGCCTGATAGCTCAGCAGACTAAAACACTGGTTAGGCAGAGCATGGTGGCCGGGGTTTGATTCCTCTGCATGCTGGCCCTGGCTTCAGGGGGTGTGCTGAGATAGCGATTGAGACTGGGCTTGGTGGCATACACCTGTAATCCCAGCACTTTGGGAGGCTGAAACAAGAGCATCACTAGGAGTTCAGTGTATAAAATGAGACCCTGTAGACCCTGTAGACCTTGTCCTAAATACAATAAATAAATAAAAATAAAACCATAACCTGTTATACACTCCCCCAATTTTAATCCCTTTATCTCAATTTCTTTCCTAAATCTTTAAATTAAGGTATTGCCTATGCTTTTCCCTTAGTAGAATGTAAACTACATAAGGACAGAGTATTTTTAATTGTTTGATTGACATATCCTCAGCTTCTAAAACAAAGCCTGATGCATAGTGGAAATTCATTGAACTTTCCAAAATGAATTGATTGAATTAAATGGCCATGAATAGCCCATTTTGTCCTTCCAGGTAGAATATTTGTGATGTAGACAAAGCCAAGTGAAAAGATGAGTCATTATAGCTGTAGGCTTCTGAAATTTTTAACTAAATTATGTAAATTCTTCTCAAAGCAGTTAATTTATCAACATGAACAAGCTTCACATGGAACAGTTGGAACTTCTTTACTATTTTATTAATTGTGACGGCACTGTTTATTTCAAGAACATGTACCTGTTTATTTGCCAGGAGCCATTAAAAAAATATAGTTGACAGAACTGAGTAGAGGAAAGGAGGCTGGGGTGGCAAGCAGATAAATGGTGAGGGTAGCCTGATCCTATGGTTTCTAATTCAGGATAAGAGAAGTTGGGTGGTCAGATATGAAGAGGTCCTACCATGAGAAACTGATATGACAGGATGTTTAATTAGCCAATCAGATATTGAACTGATGTTGAGTTTGGGATTTAACTTGTAAAACTAAAGGGGCTACTGGAAATTAGGACATTGGGATAGCAGCAGTAGCTTTCTCTGTATCAACAAAACTGAAAAGTTGCTGTATATGTATATGTTGTAAATGTGTATTACTATATGTGTTGAATGTTTGTGTGCACGCATGCCTTTAGATATTAAATGGGGTAAAGTTCATCACCCAGTATGATGGGAGGCCTAACAGAAGCCAGAAGATTTCAGAGAATCTGATCAAAACCAGTTGGTAAAGAACATTGAAAATGTGGAGGGGGGACGAGATGATTGATACTAGAATGGTGGAAAAACTAAGCCCTGATCCATTAAACTACAAAGATTTTAGGTGATAATAAGACCTTAAATCAGAGACCCTATAAATATAAAAAGTGATCTCCATCTTACTCATAATAGATCTGTATCTTATCTGTCTATCATCACCTAAAAACTATCCTGGCTATTTTATGAGAACACTTTTCATGTTAATCAGTTGTCATGGAAACCTACCTTGAATCCTGCTCTTGTAACCTATATTGGCTTGAAGTAGATATAAGTGGCTTAACTCTTGTGAAGCAGAAAAGCATCAAGACTCTTGTTGCTTCTCAGTTCAAGACTAACAGATGTATTTATACAAGCATGGTAGATGTGAAAGTATGTTTTATCCTGCACTGAGTACCCAACCTGTCTTGCCAGTGCTTAATAGTCATTGCTAAGCCCTCAAGTTCATCCAAGTGAGGCAAGAGAAATCAGAAGCAGAGATTCTGAGGATGTAGTAACATACATAGCTTTCATTCCAGACATTAAAATGTCCCACAGGTTCTTTTTGTCATTAAAGAAGACTGAAAGTCTGACCTTTGGGGGTGGAGGTGCATGGACGAGATAGGAATCTAAGGCCTCAGCTTTGCTAGGAGAGGGCTTACCATTGAGCTATGCCCTGGAACATTTTTAAATTTTATTTTGGGAAAGGATCTTACTCAGTAAAAGTAGGATAGACTCTTGAAGGGTAGGTTAAGCAGGATTCCGAAACCAAATTTTACCATAAGGGCATGTAGTAGACCCAAAGAATGAGAAAGGTTCAATTTCCTTCCTCTTGGGTAGCTATAATAGATCAGCTCCGAAGTCTGGGGTCCTGGGAGTTAAAAGAGTAGCCTGGAATGTGTAATTCTCCTGCCTTAGACACCTGAGTAGCTGGATTACAGGTGTGTATCACAGCATCCAGCATCTGTCCCTTTTAATAATTCCTGTGTATTTATTTATCAGCATCTTGCTAACTTTTCCCATTGCTAGAACAAAATGCCCAATACCCAGAGTTAAAGGAGAGTTTTATTTAACTCACACTGTATAGGGGTTTCAGTTATCAGCTAGCTCTGTGGCAGAGTGGGACGTGGCAGAGGGGCAATGCTTCAAGGCAACGGAAGATACCAAAAGCAACAGGAGCAATGAAGGAGAAACAGATACGGTTCTTTCCATCCCGTATATTGTAGGCAAGCTACCTGCCCTGGAGTGGGTATGACACTCACACCTTTAAAGCCAGCATTGAATCATCAGGCAGTGGCAAATTCTGGAATCCCATCCCCATAACTGCACAAAGCTTTGTGAGGACAGCTAGACACCATCCATAACAACCAGTTACTGTAAGCCCGTGGCTAATTATCCAGTGCTTATTATGCAAAGTAGGGACATAAAGTCTTTTAAAGTTCACTGAACTTTAAGCAATTAAAAATTTTAGCATTAGCCATCATCATTATAACCTTAGTAGATATACTGGAAAAATACCATGGTATCTTTTTTTTAAAAAAAAAAAAAAAAACGGGGGCAGGGGGCTAGTTTCTGTCAAATACAGTGTGAGCACATCACTTTTTGCATTTAGAATGACAAATATTTGTTAACCAAAAAAAATCATTCTACCTTATGCTGAGGAAAAGTTGTGACTTTCTTCTAGGCTCTGTATCTGGAACTATTTTCTTATCACCTTTTTAGTATGTTACCCATACCAACTGATTTATGTTCAGGATCCTTAGGGCCCTTGAGAAAAAGGATGAGCAAATTAGAGGCAAGATGCTACCTTGAGTTAAGTGTAAATATATGGATATAAGTAAATGTGCCTATTTTATTTTACCTAAGAGTTATGGCTTGATAAGTTCTAAATTTTTATTGAATTTTGAGTATAAATTACAGTGTTTATAAAATATCTAAGTAACAAAATATTATGGTACAAAAAGCACCAATATACCTAATGCTCAATTTAAGTAAAAGAACAATATCAATATTTATGCTCAATGCCAGACTTTTTTCACAGAACCTATGATTTATGCCTTGGTAGTTTTTTATTTCCTTGATTTTCTTATATTATTCAATACATAATCATTTATTGTTTGGTTTTGCAAGGAAAGGGAAGTGGACTTCCATTTTTAACACAGGACCCCAGGCTCTATAGCTGATCCACTATAATAACCCAAGATGAAGGACACTGAAGCTGTCTCATTCTCTGGGTGTAGTGAATACCCTCATGGTAAAATTTGGTTTCAGGGTCCTGTTTACCCTGTCCTACTTTTATTTGCATTTTGGTCTCTTGTTATGCCTTCCTTGCTTCAAAGTTCATTCACACAGTTGAAATTATTTTGTTTGCATACATTGTCTGTCTTGTTTAGTAAACCATGCTATCCTTCTGGAAATGGAAGGTCATTTAGTTTCAGTATTTGCCTTGTCCTCCTGTGCTTTCTTTCCAAATGTGCAGAGCTGGGAGAAACTCATCTTGAATGTTTTTGGACACTTTCTTTATGTGAGTGTATAGTAACTGGACAAAATGTGTATAAACAGCTGATTGTACCACTTGCCTTGTTGGAGTATTTTCTTCTCACTGGAATACATCTAGGCATGGTGTAATACAAATGCATTTAAGAATTAAATTATAGTTTTATTTACAGTTTGCATATGTGTGAGTGTTTATATGTGTGTTTGTTTTCTATTAGGCTGCTGCACTGAAAGATAATAAAGATTCCAGCCAGAATTTCTTGAGACTATTTAATGGATATGTTTACAGTGGTGTGAAAACTTTGGGGAAAGAGCTATTTATGTTCTTTGGCCCAAAAGCTTTACGGTAAGATAAACCTTCACAATACATCTTCTCGCTATATATTTAAAGATGTAGAGAAGGCTTTTTTTGCAGTTTTCCAGGTGTCACATTCAATCACAAAGAAAGTACTCTATGTTTAGGAGAGCTCTATATAAAAGTTTGAGGTTCCACCATGGAAAGCAATAACCAGAAAAAGAATAAATTGTGATGTCATCGTTACTTGGAGGGTAGTCAGTTTATTTCACTTACAAAAATTGATAGGCTACCAGGGTATCTGAAGATGTATTAGAGCAACATATCTCTGTTTTATTATTCCCCGAACTCCTTCCACTGTAATCTTTCCTCTTGCTGTCATCAAGTGTTCACTGCAGTTGGTGACATTAGTTATTTTATATTTATGACAGGTCCTTGTTTAGTTTAAATGCATCACTAGATTTTTATATTTTTCTGTCTTCCTTTTTTTTTCTCTGAAGACTTGAATAGAATCTAGGAGCTTGCTTTCAAAATTCAAAATCTTTGGAAAGGTTCAAGACAATAGTATGAAATGTATTAATTACTATAACTGTCCTACTAACCTATTTTGAAACTGTTTAATTGCTATTTTATCTTTTTTCTCTCAATAAAGTGAATAACAATAAAAATAACTTTTAAAAAACTTTCAAAAGATATAACCACCTATTTTTTAATGCTTATAGAAATTCATAGCTAATATATTGGCAAAGAAAGACAAGAAATCTACTACCTTGGTTACCTTCATGATAACAACTGTCAGAATTTATGTAATTGCAATGTTTAATTTTTGAAGGAAAATGAAAAGATTTGGTATGGCTATTGAATCTCAGAATGTCTTTTCTGAGTTTAACCTAAGCCACTGCAAACTAGAAAGATGAGCTCTGCTTCCTTGGTTCATTTTTGTGCTTCTTGAAGATATTAGTTATCATCTTTTTAAAAGAAAAGATCTGGTATTGGGCCTTGTACTCCTGACTGAAGGTGAATAATGTTCACAAAGAGATGATGTAACTGTTATTTCTTGAATTTCATCTACCACCTGTTTAGAGTACTTCAGGTTTATGTAATTGCTTTTCCTTTGAGGTGTTCTCACTTCATTGTCAATAGCTGCTGTCCTTGGACAACGTTGTCACTTCATGTTTTTTTTTAGTGTGGGACTGATAACATCAGCATATGCCTACTGGCTCATGCAGTAATGATGTATTGCAGGTTACTATGCTATAGTAGATGGATGTGCTTGAAAACTCTTAGCTCTGGATAGAGTAGTGCACAATGAAATACATGCACAATAGTTGAAAACATTGATATGCTATTGATTCTCAGGTGTTAGGTGCAAATTTATTTCTGCAGGATGAGGAGGTTTTCTTTAGCATTCTCTACCAGCCTGATAAGGGGAGAATCATTTCTCAGTGCAGGGCTGTCAGTAGGTGTTCTATGAAGTTCTAAACAGGGCAATCAGTTCTTCAAACTATATAAGCTAGTATCATCCCTGGAGAGTACCTATCTCAATGTATGGGTAAGAAAAACTGTACTGGCTTGCTTCTTTTCAATTTCCTGCAACAGCAGCAACTATTGTGTGTAACACTTCAAGGTCAGTGGCAGATCAGCTGTTGGAATCTGAACTCATCAACCTAAAATCAACTGTATCCCCTTTCACAATGTAACACAAGTTAAAAAATTGCTCTCCCAACCTATGCTGAAGGGGATGGATGACTCTGTCAAAGAACTGTGATCTTTGTGCGAGGCTACATGTCTGGGAGCCTGAGATAGAGGTGTTGTCCTCATTTCTGGCTTCTGTTTTCTATCTGCAACACCTGTCTGCATTTAGACAGCATCTAGTAGGAAACATGCTTAAGGATTTCTTCCAATTTTCCTTAATAGCCAGTTCTTCATGATCAAAATTGCCAGTGTGTTTTAGTTGTAACAAATGTGCATAGCATAAGGCAGCCCAGGAATCTTGTGGAATTCGTTTCTGAAAATAAAAATACAGTTCTTTCTAAGAGACAAGTCATGTAAATACCAACACTTCAGAAAAATGCAGATTGGAGTGATTACTTCTGTTAGGATTTGCTTTATAATAGTGCCATAGAATTCTAAAAATTTGATACACGTTTTATTTTGTGAGCACAGTTGTGACATACCTGCCCTCCTGCTAAACTGAGCAGTATCTCTTCAGCTAAAACAAAGTAAAAGTTGTTCTTAATCTTTGTTATAAGGCTAGCCAAATAACTCAGCAGATTAAAGTGCCTAGCACAGGCACAGGGGCCAGCACTTCAATCCCTTGGCCTGCCATGCTGGTCCCATTCCTGGGGCATGCTGAGATGGCAATGGAAGCTGTGTATAGTGGCATGCCTGTAATCCCAGCTCTTGGAAGGCTGTAGACAGGAGAATCACTATGAATCACTATGAGTCCTGTCTAGTAGTGAAACCTTGAACATCCTATAGGCCCTTCCCTAAAATTAAAAAAAAAAATCTTTGTTATAAATATAACATACTTGAGTAAACTCAGAAATAACTCTTACTAAATTTGGGTGCATATATTGCCCATACAGTGTATGCATAGACAATATTAATATCTGTTCACCCAAACGTATGTATTCTAAAAACTATCATTGTTAATCAAAATATGCATGTTAGACTAATATTTTAAAGCTACACTTTTCTTTATTGTGTAATAACTTTTCAGTAAGATGACATCCCAGTGGTTGGTTTTTCTTTGAAGTAGTTTTCTGTGCAGTTTGATTTTTGTTCATGAACTCTCTGGCTACATCTGTGTCTTCAAGATTTCTGCATACTTTTATCTTCCAATAAATTTAGTGTTTCTGTTTTAATATTTAGATCTTGATATATTTTGACTTCAGCGCATGGCAGACATGAGTCTAATTTTCACCTTTGGCTGTGGATATCCAGTTTCTCTGGCATTGTTTGTTAAAGAGATTGTCTTTCTTCCAGTAAATATGTTTGACTCTTTGTCTAATATAAGGTGGCTCAATATATTTGTAGTTTTCTCTGCGCCTTCTAATCTGTCCCATTGGTCCTCAGGTCTCTTCTTTTGCCAGTGCCATGCTGAATTTATCACAGTAGCTTTGTAGTATAATTTCAGTTCAGGGATTGTGATGCCTGCTGCCTTTCCTTTGTTGCCCAGAATTACTTTCTGGTTCCAAATGAATGTTAGGATTTTTTTTTTTCCTCTAGATCTCTGAGGTAAATGAGTATTTCTTCACAAAATTCTTTGCTGTTTCTATTTTGTGATGTATATGACTGATTATATTTAGCATACATACTTGGAAACTGGAAATGGTAGCTTGAGTTTTGCCATTAGGAAAGCTTTGTATAATCAGTTTTCTAGTTTTATTGGCTTTCAAGTATAATGAACTTAATATGATAAAACAATTTTTAGTTGGCTAAAATATCATTATTAGCTCTACCATAGTTTTTATAAAAGATTTTTAAAGCTTTTGTTATATTTGCTGCCATGTTTCATATAATTTACTGGGAGGAACTGCAATATGATAACGATTTTTAAATTCAGTTGTACCATTGTTAATTTTTATTAATGTTATTTCATTCCCATTCTGTATCCTCAATGTTTAGTGTTTATGTCAATCTTTAATTTTGTGGTTTATGCTCTAACAGAATATTCTTCACGAAAAAATATAAAAATAAGTTAATTATACACTTTAGGGTAGTAAATGTCTTCTGTTTACTTAACTGCTCACTTGACGTTTAGGATCAGTCAGTGTAATGGGTTTTTTTGGCTGTAGTCCCCACATGTATTTTGTATTTTTTTTATTATGTGTAAACTTGTACATTTTATATTTTATGATCTGCTGGTTTTCTTCCCTTTATTGGGTATGTCTTTTTGTGATTGAGTTTTGTGTATTCTTAACATATTACAAATACCAGTATTTTACCATTTTACCACCTACATGTTATGTAAGCAATTGCTTCCAATATATGGCTGCTTCTTTTTTTTATTTTTTTAATTTTTTTTATGGCCAGCTCAGCTCTGGGGTTGGGGCTGGCACAGCATGTAGTGCTGGGAATTGAACTACAGTCCCTGCAGGTGCCTAAGCTTCCCTAAGCAGGCACCTTAGACCACTGAACCATCTTGCTGGCCCCGGCTTCTTCATTTTTTAACCATGTCTTTTAAAGATCAAGAACCTATAATATTGATTGATTATAATTGATAGGTTTTTCTTTTGTCATTCATAATTTTTTGAAATAGCTTTTGTTTTTTAGTTATTTTATCTTTCTAAATTTTAGACTTGTTGGTTTCTATAAAAAGTGCTCTGGAAATTTCTAAAGATTTGATTGACTTCACATTGCATTAGGTTATAATTTATATATAAATCAGTATTACTATATTCCTTTCCATTAAAAGTTTTATCTATGTTCATTCATTGAGCTTTCATTTCTTAATATATTACAGTTTTCAGTTTTAGATATTTTATATTATCAAATTAAGTTTGGTACTCCTGTGATGGGTACTTTTTTAAATTTGAATTTGCATTTGTTCATTAGTAGTATCTGGAGCAGCATATGGAATGATCATTTCTGTGTATGTTGATCATATATCTTGCACTGTACTAAATTGAGTTTTTCTAGCCGTTTTTGTCTTAGTATTAATATGTATGCAATAGTACCATGTGTTAATCGAGGTTTTTTTCCTTTCCTTGCTAATCTCTATGCTATCTCTCTCTCTCTCTCTCTCTCTCTCTCTCTCTCTCTCTCTCTGTTTCTCTGTTTCTGTCTCTCTCTCCTCTAATTACACTCTTTAGGAACGTCAGTCTGATGAGTAGGAATAATGAGAACAGATATCTTTCTCCTACTTTCTCTGATGTCAGCTTTGTTTTGATAAACATCTTTTATTAGATTGAAAAAAATTCATTTATTCCTACTTTCCTGAGAATTTGTAGTATATGTACAATTGAATTCAATTCAAAGTATGAATGAGCTTTGCATTCTCAAGATACATCATATTTGTCATGATGTATTGTCCTTTTTATATATTAGGAGATTGATTTTTAAACATTTTTGTATTTGTCTTCTTAAGAGATATTGGCCTATAGGTTTGTTTTCTTTTTAGTATCTTAATGTAATTTGTACATATGGATAATTCTGGCCTTGAAATGAGTTGGAGTTCTTCTCATTTGATTTTCTGGAAGAAATTTCCATACATTTGGTATTCTCATCTAATGTATCTAGAAGCTTAAAAAAAGCAGAAACAGAACATATTCTTTTGAAAAAGTTATGGTCAAGGACTTTACAGAATTAATGGAGCTATCAAATAAGATCAAATGGCCTAATATGTAGCCAGAATCCCAGAGCAAATAAAGAGTGGAAGATTCAAGGTCCTGAGTTCGATCCCTTGTACCAGAAAAAACAAAAACAAAGTAAACAAAAAAAGGAAAGTACTACAAAGGACGAAAGTGAAAACGTACATTGTACTTTTCTCATCAAAATTTTCACAGGGCAGAACACAGTAGAGCAAACTTTTGAATTGCCAAAAGGATGTTAAACATCCTGAAAAACATACTTTTTTTGAAATGTATTTGATACAGGGTCTCACTAGGAAGCTTGGACTCAGTAATCCTGTTTTCAGTCTGCCACGCTTGGTCTTGGTAGCCAGCTCCATGTGCCTGGGGATAGGGCTGGCAGCTTGTGTTGCCTGTGATCAAACCCCAGTCCCTGCTCTTGCCTAAGCAAGCACTTAGCCTGCTGAGCCGTCTCACCAGCCCAACCTCCTGAAAATTCTAAACTCAACAAAAATATCTGTCAGAACTGAAGATACAAGCAACAACTTTTAAACCAACCAACCAAATGAAAGAATCCAGCAGCAGAAAACATACAACCTATAAAAGTTAAAGAAATTAAGTCTGTCCAGTGTAAATATTATATATGAGGTGAAAATTTGAATCTATAGAAAGAAAAAGCATCCTGGAAATGGGAAATATGGGTGTAAGTCTATTTCTTCTTATATTTCTTATCTAAAAGCGATTTTTTTCTGTGTTTGTATAATTTTCATTTATATTCATGTTGTGCTAGGTTTTTCTCTGCTGTAAGTAGTCTGCTGAAATACTCACAGAAAGAACTTTTTAGCTCTGCTATATTTTTTTCTTCAAATTTCTCAGCTGTTCTTATACCTTAGTACTACTTTACAGTAATTATTAATATGTAAATGACTGATAACATAGAATGGACTATAATTCACAATTTAATTTTTTAACTACTTTAAAATTACTTTTAGGGAACTACTCGCTCGGGACCCCCCTCCTGTCCCTCTCTTGGCTGGATAGGAGCTTTCTTTCCCCCAGTAAATCTATTATCATTAAATAAATAAATAGATAGATAGATAGATAGATAGATAGATAGATACTTTGAATGAAATTACTTTTAGTCACCTGTTTCATTGTTCCAACTTTGGAGATGTCTTTAGATTTATTTATTGTTTTCTTTCTTTATATTAAACTTATAAAATCTGTTTTCGTGTCTCATTTACCTTTTTTGTGAACCTGAAGATACGTACAAAAAAACAAGGGCTACATCCCAGACATCATTTTTGGACAAGCCCATGCTAAATAATATTTAAGCTCAGAAATAATAATGCCTGTCTATCTATCCATTCCTCTGTGTGGGGAGATGGGGGAGTCCAGGGTCTGGCAGTTTTTGTGAGTTATGATTGAATCTGCTGTTGTGCTGTTGACTTCAGCACTCTAGCTGCCGCTTCTGCTGGGTGTTTAGCAAATGTCCTCAGGTGGTTGTCAATGGTGTCTTCGTGTTCCTACTTCACTCTCAGCTGACTGTCATACAGATGTCACAGAGGGCATCTCCACTCTATCCCCTCCCTGGTGATGAACCACGTTACTACTTTCTCAGCCAGACGCTCATGATAGAGGCCGCATGAACATTAGTCTTGAGCTGGCTCTGTCCATGTGGAGTTCAAGGTTTCTGCTGCTCCCTTCTCCATGACAACCAAAGTCTGCCCTGCCTTTCTAATGTTCTTGGTTGGTTCCTAGAGTCCCTGCCTCCCTCCCAGTGGAAGCAGATTTCTCTTCTGAATCACTGTAGTATTCTGCATGTTGTCACTAGGGATGGATCACTTTTGATGCCCTTGCTCACAGCAGTAGCACATTTTTGCCTAGGCCAGGTGGCAGAAGGTGTCCTACTGTTGCCCTATGGTAACCTAAAGTTGGTTGCTCAGTGCATGTATGGTGATGGCAGAGAAGTTTCTTGATCTGCCTTCAGAGATAGAAAGCTTTTTGTTTCTGCATTTCCTTGGATACAGCAGCATTTTAGTACTTCCTAAGTTTTTTTTTTTTTTTTTTTTCCATTAGTAAAGTTTTTATTGTTATTATATGCAGGTCTAGAAATGGTCTCTTCCCAATAAACTGCATCTTTTGTTATAATTAGGACAAACTCTAATACCTTATTTTTTGACAGAACTGTTCCAATAAATTATTTTCTGGTGAAAAAAAATTTTTTTTCTTCGCTTTTGCTTCTTAGAGAAGCATTCAAGAGTCAGACAGAGTTTCACAACGACAGGCACCGCGCCACAAAAGGCGTTCTTTCAGCTCTCTTGCCCACATTCATCTCTCTATGCCCAACTCACTAAGGGTGTCTGGGGCTGCAGGGATCCTAAGTGTAGCAGTAGTCCACAGGTGGCATTTAAAAGCTTACTGAGATTTAACTCTTACCCATTTTTTCATGGTAGCCTTCTCTTCCTTTTGGGCTCATACTGATGTAAAAATGTGTTCTTTAACTTTTCCCAGGTGATCTCATCTCTCTGGAATTTGACTCACCTGATTATCCTACCAGCTGATGTCTCTGATAAACTTAAGCCATTGAATGATTTTCTCAATCATGTAGCATTTCCTCTCCTATTTGGAGTGGGAGCTCTGTTTACTTTCAGCCTTCTGTGTCCTGAGAAGTGCCCTTTTTCCTTAGCATGGTTAAAATCAAATCTTTTTATAGACCTTTAAAATTCACAGTATATGGGGCCCGGCGGGATGGCTCAGTGGTCTAAAGCACCTGCTTGGGAAAGCTTGGGAGGCTTCAGGGACCGCGGTTCGATCCCAGGCACCACATGCTGCACCAGCCCTGCTCTCAGGGCGGGCTGAGCCAGCCATAAAAATGAGTGAATAAACAAACAAAGGTTCTGAAACAAGAAATAAATAAATAAATAATTCTTAAAATTCACAGCACAGATTTTAAAATTGCTGCATTAAACTTCTATATATGCTTTATTATTTGTAGGAAACTTCTGACCACTTCATAACTCCCCCAAGTCATTGGTTTTTTGTTTGTTTTTCAATGTGTTTTTGTCACTAACATAAACATGGAACAGTACATTTGTGTGTGCTATTTATGTGTGCTTGGGAATGCTCACATTCTTCTAATAATGGTAGCCTGGAATAGAGAGATGGGCTTATTTATTAATTTGTTTTAGAAACTTTCTATAACTAGAGGAATTTTCTTATTCAGTTTTAACTTGGGACATAATCTTGTGTTTGAACATTGGCTGTAAGTGACAAAAGTGAGTTCAGTTGCTAATTATAAGAGTACAGGGTAGCTTGTGAAACTTGAGAATAATACAAATGGATCAAGTCCAAGTGAGAAGAGACTAAAGCTACCCGGACTCTTCATCTCTTTTTTGACTCTGCTTCTTTCTGAAATCTGCTCTAGATTTTCTCTCCATGCAAGGTTTCCTCAGGTTCTTTGGTACCCCATATTCATATGGAAATATTGCCACACACAGCCGCCATATGAAATTTTCCAAAACTAACAAACTAATGTATATCCCAAATTTATACCTCTATTAAGAGAACTAATGAGTTCAGTTTAGATATTGATTTACTTAGTTCAGGATAGAAATCTGTTTCCTAAATCACTGGTATAAAGGCATAGTATAAGAGGAAAAGATAGTGACCTGTCAGGGCTTGGCCTATTGCCCACCTTGGGCCAGATACCTCCAGTTGACAGGCAGAATTAATATTATGCAGAGTACATAGTATATAGTCTCAGGTAACAGTTTTTATGAGAGGTTTAAGGAGGATTAAGAGATAGAAATAAGGATCTATGGTGCCGCCAGTGAGGTAGCTCAACAGAATAATCACCTGCTTAGGCAAGCACAGGGACTAGGGTTCGATCCTCAGCACCACGTGCCACACTGGCCCCACTCTTGGGTTCACTGAGCCAGCCACTGAGTCTAGGCATGGGGGCACATGCCTTTTATCTACACACTGGAGAGGCTAAAAACAGGATTACCATGAGTCCAAGCTGCATAGTGAGACTCTATACCAAATACATTAAAAAAAAATAATCAAATTTTCATCAAGTAGATTTGATTATGATATAATGAACAGTAAACAAAACACTTAAAATTCCTTTCCTGAATATATTATGACCCTATGTGCTAATTTATAAAAATCCCGTGTAACAATATAACAGTTCTCTTTCTCTCATTTCCCTTAAAATTTTTCATGACATTGATATGTTCTTAGCTTAAGATAAAAAAATACTCAAACACAGTATGTGTTGGTTTATCGAAGCCAACTTATAATTTATAAGATGTAAGACTGAATTGTTATTTTATGTGTGGTTTCTCTTAAATTGTTGAGCATTGTAAGACAAAGGCATGCTTACTTTATTTACACATCTTTTTGAGGCTACTCCTGTATCTGAATTGGGTCTCAACCTTTGACATTTTTGATGTGAATGTGGTTTCATTATGGAAAGTGATTTATGAGCCTCACAGCTGAAAAGATTTTAGATCCCATGGCTTCTGGGCATGACAGCTGTACACCATTCACTGGGCCTAGGCCTCTATAAGCTAAATTATAGAGTACTTACAGGCACACATTTTTCCTGTCAAGAACTATGGGGCATGTAAAATGCATTTATGATTGATAGTAGGGCACACAGAGTTTAAAACCTACATTTTAAAAGTTAGACTGGTTAACCTTTTATGCTACTATAACATGGTGCTTTGGAATAGAAGCCACAGCAGTAACACTTGCTGCCAAAAGAACCATATTTATTAGCTCAAGAAAGCGGTAAGAGACAGTTTGAAAGGTAGAACACTATTTCATCTTGAGAATCATTTTTGGTTTTCATCATCTGAGGTCTCTTATGACCCCTCCCCTTTTTTACTGGATAGGCTAATCAATCCTATACAGTCTGAAAGCTTGTGAATTTTTCATCACTACTTTGTTACTTTAAAGCTAACTGTAAATACATATATATACATATATATATATATATATGTATATATATATATATATATATATATATATATAATCTCTTCTTCCCAATACATATAAAGGTAAAAGAAAGTCAAAAGAGTTGAAGACAATAGCATTTTGACTTATTCTCTTTCTTTATCCCTTGAAGACTCCCTTTTCTTTGCTTCTTTTTTTTTTTTTTTTTAACATATTTTGTGCAGAGTGTCAAAATGCAGCTCAGACTCGTAGGGATCCTTCTATTTTCAGCCTCCCCAGAGCTGGGATTACATTCACAACATCATGCCTAGGCTCAGTGGCTGGTTCAGCGCGCCCAGCGGTGGAGCCTGTGCGGCATGTGGTAACCTGGGATCAAACCTGTTCCCTGGGCTTGCCTAAACAAGCGCTTGGTCCACTGAGCATCTTATTTCCCCCCTTCTAATATGTAAGATTTTATAGGAATTATTTCATTGCCTATCCCAAAACTGTCAATAATGCCCTAAATTATACATCTTTGTATTTGTTTGTTTTTCATTGAAGTGTCTACAGGGTGTTAAGGGTCTCACTACTAGATTGGATTCATAGTGATCTGCCTGTTTACAGCCTCCCAAGAGCTTGTATTACGGGCTTGTGCCACCACACCCAGTTTATGCACATCTTAGTTTGCAATAAGTAAACATTTCTAAGTCATTATGGCTAGAAATAAGAAATTTGAAAACTAATAACTTTGAAGAACTTATCAGGACAAACTATAAGCAATTTAGGCTTACCTTAAGACTTCAAATCAGAAATTACTGAGAGATGCTAGACTATTCTATGAATAAGGGGTATTTCATCTTAAGAGAACAGAGGTATTTTTCTTTTGTTTATTTGTGTTGTTATTTCTCAAGAAGTTATTTGGGGCTTGAAAACTAATTTTCATACTTGTAGTTTTATAAAGATTAAAAGCTGTAATTAAACATATATGGTGATATCAGCTACAATGTCTTTGCCCTTTAAAAATGCCTATCCTGACTAATATTTGCTTGTTTATAATCCATCAAATGAAGCCAATGAAATATTGGCATATATGATATACTTTTATTCAAAATGGACTTAATTTGGTTTCAGGATTCATTTTGGAATGAATGGCTCCGTAAGAATTAATCCACTTCCATATAAAAATAAAAATGAAGTTTCTCCTGTTTTTGAACTTCAGCTCACCAGTGATTTGATTTGTTTCTTTGACTCATCAGTAGAACTCAGGTAAAAATAAAAAAATAAAAAAGTTAAAAATATATATATATGCTTATTATTGATGAAACTTCATTATAAAGGACCTTCAAATACTACAATACTTCAAATACTACAAATATGATGTTCATTTTCCTTAGGACTCTTACACCATGATTAACATGTGTATATTAAAGCTAATTTCAAATGACACTGAAATTATAAATCAGACTTTACGATTAATGCGTTTTATATTCCTTTCTGCAGAAACTCAATGGAAATCCAGCAGAGAATACAAAGGATGGAAGAATTAGATGTGTGTTCACCTAAATTTAGTTTCCTAAGAGCAGAAAGTGAAGTTAAAAAGCAGTGCGACCGGATGCTCTGTGATGTGCTTCTGGATCAGAAAGTGTTGCCTGGTGTCGGGAACATCATCAAAAATGAAGCTCTCTTTGACAGTGGTCTCCATCCAGCTGTCAAAGTAAATCATACATATTTTTAAATTATTCCTCTATATTTAGATAATATTAAAGGAACAGTGAAGACCCTTACATTTCAGTTTCAGAAGCACATTCTGCTCAGGCTCAGGTCTCTTTTGAAGCCTTTGCTTGTGTGGCTTCTCAGGGTGGTCGGTCCGTGGTGAACACCACCTCAGAGCTGCTGTATACATCCCCCACTCCCCATCATATGCCCAGGCTTCCTTAATGTGCTTCGCCTTCTGTGTTTTCCATACCATGTGTAAGTCTCTGACACGGCATACTTGTTACATTTGTTGTTTTAAAAAATGTGTCCACTGCTACAATATAGTCTCCAAAACACAAATCTGTCCTGCTCAGTGACACATGTGAACATCTAGAGAATAGGATCAGACTTTTGATAGACTGTAAACAGATATTTGCAGAATGTGTGAAGGAACCAAGCTCACAGCTCTTTTGTTCTGTCTCTGAACACATATTTGTGTATTCCTGATCCTCATCTATTCCAGCTCATGATGTCAGCAGAAAATCCTCTCTCAACAGAATGCTAAGATTGGAATTCAGGTAGCAAAAGCCAAAGAATAAGAAATCAGCAAACAGACAGGGACAAAATTAGTGTTGCTGTTCCAATACCTTAGAGTGGTATGAAGATGGAAATATTAAGCCCTAGAGGAGAGACCAGGACAAAGAATGGATTTGTGGGTTTTGAGTTTTCCCTTGTGTTTCAGCTGAGATAGTGAATTTATTTCTAGAATGTCAAGGGAAAAAAAAAAAAATGAACCAGAGAGAAAAAGACGTTAATGTCCTAGAAAAGAGAGTGGTGATTCATACATGTTCTAAGGTCAGAGACTTTGAACACTGAATGCAGGGAGAACACATGTATTTTACTTTCCAGTGGAGAATCCACATGAGGGTTTTATCCAGATATTTTACTATCAGCTGCATTATCTGTAACAATTAACTAACTATGCCTATTAATTCATTTTAGCTAAACTCTATAATTACTGTTAACTATTTTTAATGTACCTCCAAAAGTATATCTTTGTTTTGTGTACTTTCTAAATGGTTTCAATAAAAACTAATTCAGTAAAAATTAAGTTTTAACAGAAACCAGTTGATAATTTTCAAGTGGGTTTTTCTTTGGAAATATTTTTTTTAATGTGACTATAATTAAACAATGTTTTAGCAAAAAAAAATTTTCTTTTATTTTACTTTTATTTATTTATTTACTTACTCACTTACTTATTGTACTAAGTCCCTAAATTGCCCAGACTGGGCTTGGACTTGCTGTCTTGCCTCAGCATCTGAGAGTATTGGGATTAGGGACATATCCCCCTGCCCAGCTATGAAAAAAAAAAAAAAGTCTTAAAATCACTTAGACCTCTATGGAAATTTTTAAAAAAGAAAAAACAAAAACAAAAAAAAAAACAAGGGTAGAGTTAGTATTATCTGTGATTAGCTAAAGATTTGCTTTCTATCTGCACAACCAACCAGCTATTTATCTGTAATGTCTGCAGTATTAAAACTACTGACATTTCTTAAGTTTAATCAGTCTCCTGAAGCCATAGGCAAAATTATTGAAAAAGTAATAGTGTACCATCTGTAGATAAGACCTAACATGTATACAAGATATTTTAAATGATAAATGTTTTCTAAAATGCAAAACCAGGTGTGGTGGCACGCCTGTAATTCCAGCACTTGGGAGGCTGAGGCAGGAGGATCAGTGCAAGTTCGAGACCAGCCTGAGCTACAAAAATAAGCTCAAGGCCAGCCTGAGCTGCATAGTGAGACCCTGTCTCAAAAAAGACAAAATATAAATTAAATAAATAAATAAATAAATAAATAAATAAAATGCATAAGCTGGGGCCTGGCAGGATGGCTCAGTGGTCTAAAGTGCCTGCGTAGGCAGCTGCAGGGACCGCGGTTCGATCCCCGGCACCACATGATGCACCAGCCCTGCCCTCAGGACAGGCTGAGCCGGCCATAAAAATAAATAAATAAACAAAATTTCTGAAACAAGAAAAAAAAATAATAAATTCTTTTTAAAAAATGCTTGAGCTTTAAAAGTTAAGTAGCTAAACATTTATACTTTTAGGATAATTATGTTGATTAGATTTTAGTTTTTATAGCCCTTAATAATTTATTTGTGGGGCCCAGCAGGATGGCTTAGTGGTCTAAAGCACCTACTTAGGAAAGCTTAGGTGGCTGCAGGGACTGCGATTTGATCCCCCGGCACCACATGCTGAGCCAGTCCTGCCCTCAGAGCAGGCTGAGCCAGCCATAAAAATAAATAAATAAATAAACAAACAAACAAAAGTCCTGAAACAAGAAAAAATTTAAAAAAAAATTATTTGTGTATGTGTGTAAGTGTATGCATGTGTGTACATTCAAACACAGAAAACATGTACAAGACATCAGACAGAATTTCTTTCAGAAGTATCTACAAAAGCATATGGGCCAAATGATAATTACTTTTGAGATTCATACCACACTTTGTCACAAAAGAATTCCTCAAATAGTCTGTTTCTGAGTCCTTCAAAGTGTTACAGGTGTTTCATGTTAACACAAATATATATTCATATTTTTTAAGCTTCATGGTGACGTTGATGGTTATCTACTCCTTTGGCTATTCCCCCCCCCCCTTTTTTCTATTTTATTTCCATTTGTTTTCAAGTGTCTGGAAGATGATGCTGGAGATTTGATGATGTCTAGTGCAAAATACTGTATATATATTTGAATGAGAATTAAAATGTATAAATAGGAATGATACTTTTATCATTAGTACTGTAAAAATAAAACTAATTAATTGCACTAAATATGTAAGAAACAGAGTTGAAGATACATGTGTATCTTAAATCTGTGTAGTTGTCTTTAACTCAAAAATGATGTTTGGTCTACAGTAATGAATTATGAAATTTTGATTTTTTTTTTTTTTTCTGTCTTTAGATTTTTCAGTTAACAGATGAACACACTCATCACCTTGTGAAAATGGTACGCGATTTCAGCATTCTCTTTTACAGGGTAAGAACCAACATTGTCAAGTACTTAAATGTCAATGGTTTCCCTTTGATTGACCAAAATGTAAAGGTTGTATGTAGCCATCTAGTGGTAAGAGTATAGAGATACAAAGAAAAAGAGTGACATTTTATGGGCATAATGAACACCTTGAAATTCTAGATGATAGGTCAGTCCAAGTTTGTCTGATTATGGTTGTGTTAAATTATCTTTAGACTAAAACGGGCAACAGTTATGTTAGCATTTTCTTTAGATTCTTACCTTAAAAATATAAAAAAACATAGAGATTAAAAAATACTAAAATAAATCCTTTAGAATTTGTCACTTGTCAATGATGCAGATTATTTAGAAACTTAGTTTCTTCATCTATAAAGTTGCATATTTATAATAAAATCTATTCTGAGAATGAAATAAGTATTGCCAACAAGTAGATTCTGAAAGTTGTGTATGTTATATGTAGAATTCAACATCACATTTCATATTTTTAATAATGCGTAATAAGTCTTTCTGCCACAGTCTCTTTTGTGTATTCAGAATTATTACTTTTTCTATGTTCAAAAGGAAGAGACACTACTCAAGTATGATAAGCAGAGAAATAGAATATTAATCAGTACATATGATTCTATTACGTATTTTTAAAAATAATTTTAAAAAAGGAAAGAAGGCTTAGTAGCATTCTTCATTCATTGACTCAAAGTACTAATGAACCTCTTGGTTTGGGTATCTGCCTTACATAACTGTGGCTATTTTAAAACTACTGAAGCCGGGTGCGGTGGCGCACGCCTGTAATCCCAGAACTTGGGAGGCTGAGGCAAGAGGATCAGTGTGAGTTCCAGACCAGCCTGGGCTAAAAAAAAAATGAGCTCAAGGCCAGCCTGAGCTGCACAATGAAACCCTGTCTCAAAAAAGATGAAAAAAAAAAAAAAAAAAAAAACTACTGAGATTCATTTATTGTTCCAGAGAAAAATTACTGCAAAAATAGCCCATTTTCTGCCCAGATTAAATTGACTATTTCAATACTTTGCTTAAATTAATATAAATTGTGTAATTTTCAGCTCATGAGAAATGGTGATTTCTATTTCTCAACTTATAAATTTTCTCACTGTTAATGTTAACCCCAAATATTTTCTTGGTAGGAACTTTAAATGGATGTGCGTAGAGTAAAACCTTCACAGAAAATATAAAAATATTTTTGAAATAGAACATATACCAAAACGGAACATATCTCTAGTAGGATGTTATGTGAAGTTTTGTTCTCTTTCTAGTGAATTTCTAAGTATATATATATATATATATATATATATATATATATATCCTTTTTCAAGTCAACAAAGAAATAGTCCTGTTAAATTTTGTTCCCTAGAAATGTTTTTGGCTGTTGAAATGGAGTGGGCAGCTTTGGCCATACAAAAATAATCAGATTTAAAGCTAATCTACTCTTTCTCTTATAACCACAAAACTATGTTTAATAAGACAAATGTAAAAATGCAAAAGATATTTTAAAATACAGAACTTTTGTATACCATTTAGACAAGAGGATAGTCATTCAAAGAGTAATTCTGTGTGCTTATATATTATCATATAATGACTTCATTATTTCACATAAATCTTGTTTAACATTATTGCATCCTATCAAAACTATTTGCTCAGATGAAGGAAAATATACGAAACTGTGCAAACATAGGTAACAGATTGTTTTCAGAGATGACTTTTAAGAATATATCTGGCTCCTGAGTAATACTGTTTTGAGCATAACTTCTTTTTCTTCTTTTTTTAAGTGCTGCAAAACAAGATCATCTATCTCTAAACACTATAAGGTTTACAAGCGCCTTAATTGTGGTCAGTGCCACTGCAGAGTTACAGTGTGTCGCTTAGGGGAAAATAACAGAATGACATATTTCTGTCCTCATTGTCAAAAAGAAAATCCCCAGCACATAAACGTATGGTAAGATCCAATTTAAATCACCTAATTAAAAGGCTAATTTCAGGGAATGTATATTAATGACTGTCAGTCTATTCATAAGGGACCATAATTCATAGGAACTTGAACCTTTGGAAGGACATGGTTAAAAAAAGTTGTCAAAGAATCAAAAGGAGTCAAGGCTGATACAGATCATTTCTAAATTCAGTTAGAAAACCTCTGACTCAGATATGATATCCACCTTGTAAGGTGTAGCTGTCTTTATAAATATCAAGAGAGTCAGTAATTGCAAAACTGCAGCTATCTTCAAAAGCCTTCGCTTCACTTAGAAATAATGTTATAAAAAATAGCAAGATTTTCTGCAAGGTCCTGAGTTTGATCCCCAGTTCAGGAAAAAAGAAAAATTTTCTTCCAGAATTTAATGTCTTCTTAATACAATGACACACTTACTAAACATACATATGATGGTTCTGGTAGTTGCTGACTATATTTCTTTAGTAATGCATTGAAGCACTGGGGAAAGAAAAAATCATGGAATGGGTTTGGGAACACTCGATAAGATGAACTTTGGACTAAAATTCCACTGATTACATGACCTGATTAGTGGATCAGTCAGTATTTTTGGTCTCCTGGAATTAACTTTTGTCTCAGAGCCAATAATCCTCACAAAATCTAATTCTACCAGTATGTAGTCACTCTCGTAAAAGACTAAATGTTATTTTAAAGGCAGCTAGGAAAAGGATTAACAAAATAAAGTAGCTGCAAAGCAGTATATCAGATTACAAATGAAAACTATCAGTGCAGAAATGATGTACATAAAATTCTATAAGAGTTGAACAGTATGAAAGTATATATATATTATATATATATTATATATATTATATATATACATACACATACATGTTACACTTTGGTTCATCTTTTAAAGAAATTGTGATTTGAAATACCTTCAGAAATGGAATTTGGGAGCCTGTGAGATAGCACAGCAGACCAGGTGCCTGCTTAGGCAAGCACAGGGATCAGAGCTCCATCCCTGGCACTACACGTGCGCCAGCTCCACCCCCAGATGTGCTGAGCTGGTCAGAGTCTGGGCATGTGCATGCTGGTAATTGCAGTGATGAAGAGGATGAAAACACTACAACTCTGAGCTGCATAGTGAGACCATTTACCAAAGACATTTTTTTTTTTTTTTTCTGTATTTTAGGGAAGGGTCTACGGGGTATTCAAGGTCTCACTACTATATAGGACTCGTAGTGATGCACTTGTTCCCAGCCTTCCAAGAGCTGGGATTACAGGTGTGCACCACCATGCCCAGTGTCAATTGCCATCTCAGCACATCCTGGGTGGGGCAGGCATGTCTGGCCTCAGATTGATCCCCAATCCCTGCTTGTAGGAGCTTTAGTCCACTGCACTATTTGGCCAGCCCAGCAAATACATTTTTACAAATGGAATTTTGCTTAAGTAAATGAGGAAGCAAACTTTATTTTATTTTTTTCTTGTTTCAGAACTTTTTGTTTATCTGTTTTTATGGCTGGTTCAGCCTGCCCTGAGGGCAGGGCTGGCACAGCATGTGGTGCTGGGGATTGAACCGTGGTCCCTACAGCCACCCAAGCTTTCTTAAGCAGGCGCTTTAGGCCACTGAGCCATCCTTCCGGGTCCCAGAGGAAGCAAACTTTATTTATGAATAAAATAGCATGGCTATGAATCATTAAGAGGCATGGCTGCTGGAGAACTGAGAGTTGTACTGGCCACATGCACCATGTTCCATGCTTCAGGGTTTTGAACAGTTAAGCCTGTGTCTTAGTTACTTTTTACTCATTGCTGGGATAAATACCCGACATTCAAAATGAAGGAAGGAAAGGTTTATTAGCTCACAGTTACTGGAGGTTTCAGTCCATATTTGGCAGCTGGCCCAAGGCTGAGTGGAACAGGACAGAGAGCATCCAGTCTATGGCGGCAGAACAGCAACAATCATGACAGATGCAACCGACCAACTAGGGGAGCAAAGAGCAACAGCACTAGTCTGTCTGTGTCTCTCTTTAAATTCCATCAGGCTCTCTGCCGTAGCCTATCTACCACAGGCCACACCTATAATTCCCAGCAGTACTCAGACCAATAATCTCATCAGTACTAAAACACATAATCCTATGATTCATAAGTCAAGTCTCAATATATGGAAGTCCCCACCCCATGATTGTGTGAGGCTTTGGGGGGACAACTAGACATAAACCATAACAGCCTGGTTGTACAAGTAGGGTGGGATCCATCGATCCATTGTCAGTAGCTTTGAAAATGGTTAATGTCTTGCTTAAATCAGTAGATTAGGACTTTGCATTAATTATGGCATATGCAGTAGTTAGCACTGGAATTGAAAAACCAAACTACATGAAGACAACATGGAATAATGGTGAGAGATGGTTATCAAACCTGGGATCACAACACTACAAATGGTACCCTAATTCAGTTGTCTTAAAAGTTGAAAAGAATTGTCACAAATTTTATAATGAAAAGTAACACAAAAGCTTCAAAGCCAAATCTTTAAATTTCATTTTATGGGTAAATCTGGGAACATTTGAAGTTTGGGGTTTGTGAAGTAGTGGTGGGACACCCAGGAGCGGTGTATGATGGGCCCCACTAGGTGCAGGAGGTAAAGGCCAGAGGGTGGTCAGTATAGCCTGGGCAAGCGAAAGGACAAAACATTCTTAATTCACTGAGAAGGAATAAAGATGTAGAGCAAAGTCTGAGCTTCAGGAAAAACACATTACTATAGGATAGGAGGAAAGAATAAGCCAAAAGAATGAAACAGTGTCAGTAGAAATAGGGAGAGCATTGGGATTTTGGCTATGTAGACACCCCCAGAAGGAGGAGGTCTGGCCATCTGGTCCTCTACAAAGCATGGCATGAGGCACAGTAGAGAGCCTGGCTCACGGCTTCCTCAGTGTATCTCAAACTGCTTTCTTAAAAGTGCGTGTCTCCCTTGTATATCTTTTCCTCTCAGCCTCTTCATCCATAATACTCTCAAAGAGATCTGAATATTTATTTTTATTGAGCCAGTTTCGAAATGTGCTTTTCATGACCAAGAACATTTTTCGTAGGACTGCGCTCGTATACATTTATTTAGCCATAGGCAGTTCGCACAGTGTCCAACAGGTAAAAGACCTTCAGTACGTAGGTGTCTGCTGAATAAATGGTTAGTGTCCTGTATTTGTTTTTTTATGAATTGGTAGCTTCAGCAATTTTTTAAAAAATCCATGCTCTTCCAAATCATCAAATAAAGCCATTTATCATAGAAATAATCGTTAGCGCCAAAGATGTTTTTGAGCTAGATTTTAAAGGTTGTAGTTTCCCTCAAAGAGACTTAAGACGTATCTATGATACAGGGAAAGTTGTGCTGTGATAAAAGAATTTAGGCCTTCTAACTTTTCCCCTCCAGCCTAACCCTGTTTCATTTATAACTACTCAGTTAAGACTTCCTGGTAAAACAATTCTACACTCTAAAATAAATATAGCTTAAAAAGCTGGAAACCAATACTATTTCCTAAGTTTTAGGTTTTCTATGGTTAAATATATTACTTTTTTGAATGATTAACACTTTTCATGATAATCAAATTTTCTTGTGTTAAGTTATTTTATCTTAATTTGAAGTCTCCGTTTGAAGCCCAACAGCAGTGACCTAAATGCCCCTTCAATTACTAAATGCTTACTAAACTTTATTATGAATAATCCCCTGATTTTCTGGTTTTTATTTATTGCAGACTGCATTTTAAGTGCCTACATCATTTATTTTTGGCCCTTAATTTTATGCTACCAATGTAATTCATGTGTGTAAGTATTGTTTCTTTAGAAGGAACTAAAAGTACTCGAAGTCTGAAGTGGGTAGAAACAAGAAAATAGAGGATTAAACCAGCAAGCTGGAGTTGTATAAATGACCACGATTATACTGGTGTCACTGGAGGCACAGAAGAGAAAACCTATCTGGAAAGAAGAAGGGAATGTTTTTGGAAGAGGAAATATTTGAGTCTAGTATGAAAAGGAATTCATCAAAGAGACATGGAAAAGAATTTTCAGAAAGAAAAAAGGCACACAGACAATTTTATAGGGAAAATCCCTGGTACATTTAGAGAACTTCAAAAAGATGGGGGAAAGGTCTTTGATCGCTTTAAGATGATATACTGGACAGCATTCAGGTTTTTAAAAACTGTCTAGTTTGGAAATCAAGATAGTTATGGCCAATTAATGAGAGGTTAGTGCCATTTGCAGACCAGTTTTAGTGGAGAGATTTTGGAGGGGCCCGAACAGTCATAAGGTACATAGGAAACTTGACAAAAGCCTAGGATGAGTTAGTCTTGGCATGATGAGCTTGCATTTGGAAGGAAGTCTGTGTAGTTCCAATATTTAATTCATAATCTAAAAGGGAATGCAGCCAAGTGATTACCATGGTAATTCACACAATTATTGGAAAAACTGTAGAAACCAGAGTCTCAGGGACTGGAAGCCATGCAGTAACCTTGCCTGGATTCTCCACAGAAAAGAAAGTAGAACGAGAAAATTTTGCTTTCTGTTTATCCTCTGACCTCAAGCTTTGAAATAATAAATTCTTTTAGCACTGTAAGGACATACTGGTATTTCAGAAAAAAAAAAAAAAAATCATTACTTTCCAGGCTGGTAATCTATTTTTAACGAGCCTTAAAGACCGTCTCTTCCTCCACTTATATTTTCTACCCCTCCTGTTACCCACTTTGGTAATCAGAGACAATGGATGAATCAATATTTGTCGTAGTGAGCAGATGCATAGTGAAAAATGAAGAAGGTCCAGTAGTCTTCTAACTAGGTTAGCTTTGGTGATCTGGAGAAGAAAAACAGCCCATGAAAAAGGTGGAAGAAACCAAGAGGAAAAATAATCGCAACTTAAATTTGGCTAACTTAGAGGGTGGGAATTGGGTAAACTGATTTATAAAATTAAGGTAAACGTTTAACAAAACAATATTAATAGATAATGCAGGTGGGAACTCATCATTAAGCCTCTATGTATGGAGTACTCATTGCTATAGTCCAGGGGGAAGAGATTTTAATTAAAATATGTATATTAGGCAATGATAACTAACAGCAATCAGTGCTAAAAGAAAAGCAACCTCGGTAGGCAACAGAAAACGACAAGGAGACTCCATTCTAGATAAAGAAGAGAGGTAAAGTTCCCTAAGACTTTTAAAGATCTTAATGTGAAAAAAAGTCTTCCAAGAAGGTAGTTGAGTAATCATAAAGCCTCTGACTAGGTCAAGGAAGAGAGAGATTGACTAACCAGAAGTCAAGTTTGAACCTGGGAGCCTGTCAAGCCAGCCTGACCTTGGAAGAAATTTCCTTTTAATTTTGTGGGTAATGGGAGGCTCTATGAAAGTTTTGAAATGGTATAAAATAGCTCATTTACTTGTACGTTTTGAAAAATCGGTCGCTGGGAGACAAGTGTGAATTCCGAGCAAGACTGGAATCCATTACATGTCTTGAGCAGAGGTACCACGTGAAATGATGTGTGTTGTACAGGGATTACTCGGGCTGCTAGGTGGAAACGTGACTGCAGTGTGATAGGAAAGCAGCGAGCGACTTCAGGGCTCCCACAGGAGCACAGCTAGAGAGAGGGTGGTGGTGACAGGGAAGAGAGCCAGGCTGGCAAAAAGTAAATGAATGTGGACCATTGTTTTGGAAGCTGAGGTAGGGTTAAGTACCTCAAGCAAGTTGTGTTCAAGAGTTGCTGCTCTAAGGTCCTAGCAGAAAATCCATTCCTTGCCTCTTCTAGCCTTAGACATGTGTGATCAAGTCATCTCCCTCTGTGTCTCTCTTATCAGGTCACATGTGTTTGTATTAAGGGAACATAGGGATAATCTCATTACATCAAGACCCTTAATTATGTCTCTAAAATTTATTGTTTCCTGGAATGGTCTGTCAGCTGATAGCAGTAGGAGACCATTTTATAGTCTTCTGTAAAATATTAGGTTTGGCGCTTCAGTTACTTTTTTTTTTTTTTGTCTTTTTGAGACAGGGTCTCACTATGCAGTTGAGGCTGGCCTTGAGCTCACTTTTGTAGCCCAGGCTGGTCTCGAACTTGCACTGATCCTCCTGCCTTAGCCTCCCGAGTGCTGGGATTACAGGCGTGAGCCACCACGCCCGGCTGCTTCAGTTACTTATTAAGGGCAGATTGGAAAGTTTATTAATAGCCTATTAAGAAATGGAAGAATAAGGAAAGTGTTTCCAGACCTTCCCATACACCAACCCTAACATCTGTGGACCAGATTATACTGGCAGACTTGCAAAATTTCATATCCTCAAGCTGAAGCAGGAGGATCACAAGTTCAAGCCACCCAGGCAACTTAGTGAGATCTTAGTATGACTCCAAAATAAAAATATAAGAATGTTTAGAGGGGTTGACTACCATGTGACATCCTAGGTAAAACACACACTTCTGGGAAAAAAATAATAAGCTTATTAATGACATCTATAGAACAGAAAGGAAAATAGTGAAAAGTGGGAGTAAGTTGAAATACAAAAGTCATTTAAGTTTTGTTTAATTCCGGATAAATACAGAATGTTCCTTTTCAGAGTTAGTAAAAAACGTAGACTAGATCAGGTAAACATTTTTTTTTGGCCCACTGAAAAGTCCAGACAAATGGCGCCAAAATTGATCTGGGGTCCCCTGCACCTGCTTAAGCTTGCCTAAGCAGGACCTTGAGACCACTGGGCTGTCTCCCTGGTCCCAAGTAAACAAATTCTATAAAAGTTCCATAGATATAAGAAATACTAAGCTCTTTAAAAAGTCCAGGTAAGCAAAGATAAGAGAATCATAATGAGATATATGTTACTTAAAGATTTTCTTACGCTTTTTGTTATTTTACCAGACAAACCTACTTTTTAAAAACTGGCATCATCATATGTAAGGAGTAAAATGTTACAGAAGTCACTGCTGCCTTTGAAAGTCAAAGAACTGATGTTCTGAAATGTAAGGTTCAGAGCTCTACTTGGAAGCACATTCTTCAGTAGTGATGTTTAGAATCATGAGAGGAAGGCTAACATGGCCTTGACTGCTTAACCACATGAAGTGTTTTGCAGACCCACACGTGTACATGAGAGAGCAGGACTATTTCAGATCTCTAGAAAGGCATCTTTGTGACAGTAAGTGGCCAATGAAGAACTTCACTGGTTTCCACCTGTGATCAAAGGTCGGGGTGGTTTATGGTTTGCTTACTAACCTAATAACTAGATATCGCTTAATGATTAAAACATATGAAATAGTTTTATATGACGAGAACTAGCATAAGGATAAGTATTTTTAGGGGCTGGCCAAATAGCTCAGTGGTTTAAAGTGCCTGCAAGCAGGTGCAGGGTCTGGGGATTCTATCCCCACTGTGCTGGTCATGTTGAGCATCACTTCCTGGCTCTGGAGGGAAAGGTGGTTCACAGCTCAGTCTCTTGAAGATGCTAGTCATGTTGGCTTTGATGATAGAAACTCAGCTTTCCTCGTTGTTGGAGGAACTGAGGACCTCACCGTCACTGAGGATAGCTGTATTTTTCAAGGGAGCTCTGATTCTTACTTTTAGTGTTGCTTCCTGGCTCCAATGCAGATCCCTCAGCCTGCTACCACAGACCCTTCAGCCTGCTGGCACAGACTTTCTAGATTCTACCACTAACCTTTGGACCTTTCCAGGGCCATTCCATGATGCAGGCCTGCATGAGACATTGTCATGGGGTCTAGGTCTCCAGTTGGATTCGCGGGAGGCGTGGTATGGACTCTAGATCTTCAGCTGGATTCAGGCAGAACATTATGGGATCCACGCACTCAGCTGGATTATTTAGTTTTCAGTGTATGGACAGATTTCCTGCACTCTTATATATGATTTATTATAAAATAATCTTTAAAAAAATGTGTCCAGGGGCCAGTGAGATAACTCAACAGTCTAAAGCACCTGCTTAGAAAAACTTAGGCAACCACAGGAACCGAGGTTCAATCCCCAGGACCACAGGCTGTGCCAGCTCCACCCCCAAGGCAGGCTGAGACCACCATAATACCAAAAACAAAACAAAACAAAAAAAGCCTCCTGTGCTGTTTTGTTCCTTTGCAAGACCCCAAACTACAGTAATCATAGTTTAGTTTTGCTTTGAAGAGTACTCTTTAAACTATTACCTGCAAGATGCTTCCTCCTGGTTATATCAAATACTCTCAGTCCATTTATAAACCCTGTGCTAAGTAAACACTTTTATTTTTAACTTACTAGCGGTCAGTAGGACACAAGAGAAAAGTTATCTAACAGTTTGTTATGACATCAGCAATCGTGGAGAGAACTGAGATATTAATGGTTTTGTAATAGTTTGTTAAATATTGAGAATGTGAAAGAATAAGTCAATCATAATAATTAACTTTATAAATTATTTTCTAGCCAATTGCCCACCAGAAATCCTGTAAGCAGTTGGGCATCAAGCAGGAGAGACCATCTGACTGACTTAGTGAATCAGAAATCAGAAGAGCAGTGGACCTGTTTGGTCTGTACTCTAGTGAATAAGCCGTCTGCTGAAACATGTGATGCTTGCTTCACCTCAAAGCCTGTTGGTAAGACTGGATGCTAATTTTGCATTCATTTCTAAGGTTGTTAATTGTACAAATCAGGTATATCTCTCTGTCTTGCTATCTTACTAAGTGCTTTTTTTCTCTAAGGTGTAAAGGAGTTGCTTGTCTTTGCATGTAAACCATGCTGGTATTCTGTTGCAAATATTTTTTAACAGGGATGGAAAACATGCTTGTGCTCAAATAGTGTGTGTCTTTGTATCTCAAAAAACTGAGATGATCGCATCTGTTCTCTACTGTTTCTAATGAATTATTCAATAAAGCTTTGTTTTATGCAGATTTCAGCAACTTTTGAGTTTGTTATTCAGTCCAAGTGTTTCATAAATTGAAAGGGAGGATTTCTATAAGAAGATCTTTGCAGGTGGAATTGAAAAACGCTGAATTTTTTCTCTTCTTTATCCTTCCTACCCCTTGTTATTAAAATCTTTACCCAGACAATTGTACTGATTTCATTGAAATCCTTCAAAATAACTCTTTATAGCTCACAATTTCATGCGTTCAGCGAATACAAAACCTCAGAGGAAACCTGTGATTAAGAAACCATCTCATTGATGCAGCTTCTATTGTACTCTGAAAGTGTTATTTCTTTCTTCAATTAGAGATGAGAAAGTTCGTTCTTGACTTCTGGACCCCTGCATTTTGTTCGCTGTCACATTGTCTTTCATTCCCTGGGCCTGCAAGGCAGGCATCGCCCCTTGCACAGCTTTTCTAATAGCCAAGGGGACCGCACCTCCTATTTCTTCTCCTTTAAGATCATTCAACAGAAAAAGCTCTCAGAAAACCACAATCTTCAATTTCCACATTTATTTCAACATTCTGAAATGCCTTTCCATGTCTCATAACTCTTTGGTCATACTTTGAGTATGAAAATCCCATATTTTCACTGCAGTGTAAATATGGCACCAATTCTGACATTCTGGGATATTTTGTTAAAACATTATATGAAATAAATATTAAGTCTTTGTAATTAATCTTCACTTCTCCTAAGCCTTTCACTATGTCTTATTCATAAAAGCATTCTTGGTAGTTCTTACAGAATTTTCTGTTTTATAGAATGTCATCTGTTAATTACTGTCACTTTACTAGTTTTCCTAATATTAACAAAACAGATAGCTGATTGATTTTTAATGCTTAATAATCCAAAGCATATATAAAACTTTGTTAACCTCATATCTGGATATGTATAAGTTCCCAGCCTTTGCATTTTTACATACTTTGCTTCCTAACTAGAAGTTGGTTAACTATAACTTGTCCAAGCTCACTACCATACCTTAGGAAATAGATATAGATAAACTAGAGAGAGACAACCAAACTTTGTGATCAGATAGGAGCACTGCAAAATAACGTCTTTCTCCTTCCAGATTCAGCGTTCAAGAATGAAGAAAATTCTGTTGTCTGTGACAACTTAGTGAAGTACCCTTGTAATAGCTTCGGGAAAGTACATACTGAAGTGAAAATCAACAGGAAAACTGTATTTGGAACTACAACTCTTGTCTTGACTGATTTTAGCAATAAATCCAGTACTTTGAAAAGAAAAGAAAGCCAAACCCAGACAACAGATGGGGAATTTCAAAATTCTCTTCCTACAAACGTCTGTTTTAGTGATACACAGCACCCCTCTAAGGAGAGAACAAACTATATAACTCAAGCATCTAACAAAGTAAACACATCTCCTACAGTCTGCTCTCAGTCTGAATTATTTAGTTCAGCACATAAAAAATTGAAAACAACCCACTACCCAACACCAGATCTCAAAAGTTGCAACACTGGATTTTCTAACAGGTATGATGTGTCTATCCATCGTTTTTAAAGTATTTGCACTAAGCTTGTTTTAAGGTATTTTTAAGATCTTTAAGGTATTTGTATTGCATAAATTTTAAGGCAATACATACATGGCTAAGGAAAGTGAATTGATTTTGGTAATGTAAATCAAACCCTAAAACTATTACAGTAATTCTCCTCTCTCTTCACAAACTTATTATGTTAGAGTGTAGGGAAGAAAATATAAAACAAAATTTTCTGCATCTATATAAGGTTATTTTTTGTGACATTAACTATATGCATGTTCAATACATAAACTTGGAAAATACTGGCAAGTATAAAGACGATTTTAAATCACCCCTAGTCCTACTTGTTATCAGTAACCACCATTAGCATTTTAAACTTATCCTAAGTTGAAGATATCATAAGTTGAAAAATCTACATTGAATGCATCTAGCCTATTGAACGTCGTACGTTAGCACCATAGTGCACTGTGGATTACTGATTATGTCTCCCTAATAGTCAAGTAGCTGAGATTCCCTGGCAGTTTCTAGTATCAAAGCCTATTACTGTATTGCTTATTACCAGCCCAGGAAAAGATCAAAAGTCAAGGCTCAAAGTATAATTTCTAATGCATGCTTTACTGCTTTCACAATCATGACAAAGTTGCGAAAGCCTAAGTAGAGCCATTGTAAGTCAAAGAGCATTTATATTTCTTCCAGTGAAAGATGCCATTCCAGAAGAGAAACTATCATTCATAAAAGTTTAATGAATGTCCTCTATTTTTTTTAAAGAAAAGTTCTGAGGGATGGGGATAGCTCAGTAGAATAAGCACTTGCGTGGCAAATGCAAGGACTTGAGTTCAATCCCCAGTTCGACACACACACACACACACACACACACACATACACACACACACAAAGAAAAAAAAAAACAGTTTAAAAAAAACAAAACTCTGAGTTAGCTTTAATGATATTTCTATTAATAATTCTGGTTGCATTTCATACAGCCATGTGGGATAGTGTTCTTATTTCAATCAAAAAGTCTTGAAAAGCATGCTTCTTAATTTTATATCTCAATTGAAAATCTTATAATTCCACTTAATAAACACTACCAGGCTTGATACAGCTGAGAAGATTTCCAGCTACATGTCCACAGCATCTACAATTGCTATTAACTTAGATGCAGAAAATAGACAGTACTGGGCTGGGGAGATAGCTCAGTGGCAAGTACAGGACCTGAGTTCAATCCCTAGTTCCAGGACAAAAGAGAGAGAGAAGGAGGGAGGGAGGAAGGAAGGAAGGAAGGAGAGAGAGAGAGAGACAGACAGAGAGACAGACAGACAGACAGAGAGAGAGAGAGAGAGAGAGAGAGAGAGAGAGAGAGAGAAAGAAAGAAAGAAAGAAAGAAAGAAAGAAAGAAGAAAAGAAAATAGTATTATGCCTTTCACTCACTGATGAACGATGCCAGCTCTTGAAACTGTTGAGGTTCCACAACCCACCTCCTTTCATCTGTTTATCTGAAATTCCTACCATCATAACACATTTTTCTATGATGGTATGATATTCCAAAGCTACTGTTTAAACTTTTCTTTTTCTTAGAAAGCAGGTGCCAGGCTTGCCAGATAGCTCAGCGCATTAAAGCGCCTGCTTAGGCAGATGCAGGGGTCAGAGATTTGATCCTCAGCCTGCCCTGCGGTGCTGATCCCACCCCTGGGGCACGCTGAGAGGGCGCTTGAGAATGGGCGTGGTGACGTGTGCACCTGTAATCCCAGTGTTTGGGAGGCTGACAACAGTAGAATCACTACAAATCTGATCTGTGTAGTGAGACCTCAGAGACCCTGTAGACTGCCCCTGCAGTAAATTTAAAAAAAAAAAAAAAAAACAAGTAGTACATACTCAGCATTTTTAAATGAATATATGCCATGTGAATGCAAGACCTTATTTACATGAATGTCTTTTTGTGCCAATCAAAGAGAGACAGAATTACTTTGGATGGACTCTAAAGTCATCTCAGGTATAATCCTGGTGAGCAAATTGTACTTTGCTGAGCTGTGTAGCTCTGTGATGGAAGGTTCCTCCCCAGTGTGGTGAGGGACCACCTGCCGTTCACTCCTAGACAGAACTCTCAATCCTTAAGGGTTCTTTCCTAACAGTTCTGAGACAGTTTTTCCTCCACCTATGGATTTTGTCCCAATTTCTTGTTCTAACTCTAAATTTACCCTCAATCAGTTGCGACTGATTTTCAAAATATTTTGTGCATATTTCTGATTACTGATTGATTGATTGATTGATTGATTGATTGATTTTTTAGTACTGGGGATTGAACTCAGGACCCTGTGCTTGCTGATTACTGTAACTTCTCTTTGGTTTCTCCCATTTGGGTTACGCTCAGGAGGACCAAACTTTTTAACTGAGTGGGTAAATGCACAGCCGTTTTACTCTAACCCTCATCTGTGGTGGAAATCACGAAGACACTACTGAAGCAAGACTGAGGAGAAACTCACTTCTGAACAGCTTTCCTGCTTGTGACACTCAAGTGGAAAGAAGTGAAAATGATCATTTTAAAATATTGTGCCGTTTGCACCCAGATGAAATATCTTGCCATGTTTTTATTTCCTTAGTGCTTTGTAAAAAAGTCTCTCAGACAATTTAGCTAATGAATTAGGGCTTTAAAAAAACATTAATGTACCCTTAAATTTAAATGATTTCTTCATAAGCCATTAGTAATAGAATCATGATTAATCACCACGTGTGGCCTTACTCGGAGCTGCTGCAGCCGTGTGTATGTACTGAATGCAAGAGCACTCAGATGGAGACTCCACCATCCATCAAGATCAACTAGAAGAATAAAAGTCAGGCGATGAAATAAATTCACCCAGCAGCCCTTCTGCACCCAGCTACTTTACAAGGAATAAATTGCAAATTACTGTCATTTATTTCATTTTTCTCCTTATCTGGCAGTGACAGTGTTTATCTTGTAGACAAGATGCCAGAAGAAGCTCTCAACATAATACTGTTAAAGCAGGTGGTTCACTCTGAATTTATAGCCAGTATATTTTTTTCTTTAATAATTATAGAGTAATTAGTTGGACTTTTGTGCTCTTGATTGCTGGTTTCATCACCATACCATGCATCCTATACTAATGAAGTATATGTTTTGATTGGTCTGTAGATGTACTTAAATGTTGTCCATCTACTAGATTGTAAAATAGATAAATGAAAAAAATTTAAATACTTTAGTATAACCACTACACAGAGTTTTAAATCTTTGATCCCATTATTATAAACACAGAGCTAAATAGTGACACATTTTCAATGAAAACGTATGCTCTAGGTTGAGTTTTTCCAAGTTAACGCAAATGCTTATGTAGAAGAAGGAAATGATGCTCTGAGAATCACTGACATTTTCCTATATCTTCTGCCATTAACAGTATGGAAGGACAACTTGTGATCAGCAGTCCCTGGGATAACAAGATGGACTTGTGTTAGGGTCATCCTTTTGGAGTTCCTAATCCCTCAAAACTTTAGAACCACTTGGGGATGTCAAGAATGAGTTTGTTTTGTTTTAATGCTAGATATTATCTTGGATAACAAAATGCACATTATATTCCAGCTAATATTTGCAATAGAATGAACTAGCCTAATTGTAAACAAGTTAAACTATGAGGAGCTGATCATTTCTTTCTTTGTTTTTTTAATTATTTATTTATTTATTTTCTTGTTTCAGAACTTTTGTTTATTTATTTTTTATGGCCGGCTCAGCCCGCCCTGAGGGCAGGGCTGGCGCAGCCTGTGGTGCCAGGGATAGAACCGCGATCCTTGCAGCTGCCCAAGCTTTCCTAAGCAGACACTTTAGACAACTGAGCCATCCTGCTGGGCCCCAGGAGCTGATCATTTCAAAATGGGAAAATAACACTCACTTTGAAAATAGAAGTCTGTACTTGATTCATTCTTTTTGATGAGAGTTCTTACATGACCTTTTTAATTTTCTTTATTCATAAGCACTTATTGAGAACACATCATGCTTCAAGCATTGTTCTTCATTCCAGTGATGACTTAGAATCAAAACTATAGCCCAAGGGGCCAAATTTGACCTAGCATCTGTTTGTGCAGTTTTATTTCCCTTTGATTGATTAATTTTTATGGCTTGTTGTTACTAGCAACAGAGTGAAGTAGTTTCCACAGAGGCCATGACACCCACGGACTTAGAATGTGTGTTACCTGCAAATGCTTGCTGGCTCTTGATCTGTAATACTACCGCACCACTTAGCACTCAACATTCTAAACGATGGTACTGACCATCAAACTAATTCATTCTCTGTGTGGAACTTATGCAAGAAAATGTTCTGCTGCACTTTAGAAAGTTTTCAAATAACAATTGGAACAAAGAGGAGCCAAAGTGTACTCAATTAAACGGAACATGAAGTTATCCTGGATAATGTTTTCTGTCATAAAATTAAGATTAGTTATGCATATTTAGGGCCGATGTGATCACAGGTGACATCATCACAAGCTAATGTGCCTATGAATCACTTGGGAATCTTGGTGACATGGACACTTGGTCCGCAGGGATCTGGGGTGGGGGCTAAGCTCTATGTGCAGTGAGCTTGGGCTGATTGAGACTTGTTTCTGTTCCAAGCAACACACTCTGATACCAAGGATTAAGGAGAATAATGCGAGATTTTTCTTTAACCTTACATCAAGATAGAAACAGAATGGAAATAGAAAGGAACCAGAGGTATTCTTTCCTTTTGCCTCCTTAATCCTTCCCTTCTCTTCAAAAAAAAAAAGGCAGTTTTAGTAGTAAAGAATCTATACTTTTCCTCAGTACGTGGAAACCTGAAGCTCTCCAGGTTGCAGAAAGTGGGTGAGAACATGTTGGACTGACTGTTGTCAAATACAGCTGCCTTTAAAATAATATAGAAAATGATTCTGTATGTTTAATTCTAATTACCTTCATTTCATTCACTTCTAATATTCTTAACCCCTTCCTCCTTGAGTTATGTTTGAACGCTACGGAAGCACTTTAGTTTTGATATTCAAATTTTCTTTTTTATTTGGTACAGGATCTCACTATGCAGCTCAGACTCATAGTGACCCTCCTGTCTCATCCTTATAGGCAGGCACCACCACACTCAATTCTGGGAGCGGCATAACATACAGTACTGGGGACCAAACCTAGGTCCTTGTGCTTTCTAGGCAGGTGCTTAGACCACCAACCTATATCCCTAGCCAGTCATTTCACTTTTTTGAATTGCTTTACTTCTCTGTAGCCACCCAGATATTTAACTTCTCAGAGGCAGTTTGTGGAAAGGAGTATTATGAAAACATCATTGCTCCCCAGCTTTCTTAATTTTGATCTGCTCTTGCCCATGACTCTAAAATATAAGCTGTCACCCTCTACCTTGAAAAAGCTACCAAAGAAATAATTGGTGGTGAAATGTTTAGCTTCTAATGATTTCATTAGCAGTGTCTACCATTTGCTTCTTTTGTGAGTGACTGCTATCAGTAGCTTCAGGAACTGCCCTAAGAATGTTTAAGTCCACCCCAGCAAATGATTTAAAAATAAATGTTTAAGCATCGTTTTATATAAACAACTTTAAACCACTTCCACTGTGAAACATGACGTTCTCTGGAGATTTGGATTGTATGTTTGGAGACATCATGGAAAAAAAAATGTATTCTGCAAGATGTAGTTCAAGAAGCAAGGAAAACTATCCCTGATTTTTTTAAGCATTAATAAAACAATATGAGTGACAGTTTATTGCTTAGAAATTTTCTCGAACCTGAAAAAGGGTAAATTTTATCACTAAAAACTTTAAAAATAGAATATTAGTGAGAGGGTCTGGTTTGGTCCAGTGGTTTGGTTTTGTTCTTTTATTCTGAGTTGCGATGCTGACCTTCCAATATGGCCTTGAGCTCTACCACTGAGCTACTCTACCAGTCCCCAGTTTTAATTAATGTGAATATGCCAGCTAGGTTTTTAAAGGTCTATTACAAAAACATTATTGAAACTGTGAGACATGTAAAAATAATGAACTCCTTTACAAAGAGAAGATTCTTCGTGTACAACCAGAGTACAGGATCATCTGGGCTCTGCACTCTGTAAGCCTAACCTGCAAATGCTCTTCAGTCTAACTGTGCAGGTGATAAAGCTTTTCTACCTAGTTTACAAAGTATACATCTCTGTTCCTCCAGGCAGGCTGTCTCTTGCTGACGAATATTTTAGTAGCCTTGATCAAAGAAAAGCATAGAAAATTGTCTTAAATGGACAGAGAGGAGAGTGATCTCCATGACCTTGTCAGATCCATTTATGAGAGTTTCTACTCATGAGAAAATAATTAAAGAACATTGTGATTATAGTTGCTTTATGGGGCAGGGAAGAGCTAGACCTGACAATATGTGAGAGAAAATAGAAATGACTACACTATAACATTAAGTAAAAAAAGGACTCTATCAGAAATGAAGGTGTAAGAAGATTTAATGCGCTAGATACAGTTGATGTACTGGTGTTAATGAACCCTTGAACATGGTTGTGCTAGAGTTGTTTTGTAACTTGTCGTTACAGTGAACTTCAACTTGGTGCCACAGATGGTCCTTGGACCTTACATGCTGGCAGTCCTCGATGCAGGAAACACAATCGCCTCTGTGTTGTCCGGGTTGTGAAGAAGCCTGGTGAAAACAAAGGACGGCAGTTTTATGCTTGTCCGCTACCTCGAGAAGTGCAGTGTGGATTTTTTGAAGTATGTAAAAGATGAATCAAGCTTACTATGGTGTGACTGGATTTGGTGATTAAAACAAAAAGCAATGCCTTTTCAGTTTCACCTTTACATGTTAGAGAAAGGCCATATAAGTATTCTGTTGAAGTCTTGGATATTAAATAACTTAGAATTCAAAAAGGCTCAGTAAAATAATAATATGATAAAATAGCCATTGGGCTATTAGCATATACCATACTTGTAATCACAGGTGAACATATTTGGAAAAATGTAGTTATTAGATCACAAAGATAGAAAGATTCTCAGCGGTCAAGACATACTAATACTACTCTCATGGTTAATAATCTAAGATAAGAATTTGTACACCCTCAATTTGGTGCTATATAAAAAACCTTAGTTTATATGTTGGGCCAAACTATAGACGCGTTGGGTTTATACTGGCGTTAGTGAATCCTACTACATAAGCTATCAAATTTAGCTATTGGAGAATCCTTCAGGCTCTCCAGTCTATGCAGGTATCACTAAAAATGAGTCTGACACAACAACACAAAGGAATCCAGATCATTAGTCTCACTTTCTGCATGTGTCACTGTACTGACTGTGCTTTTAATGTTTATAATTTTTTCCAAGTTATAATTAATTTGGTGTTTAAACAAACAAAACATACTGACCTTTGTTGGAGTAAAATTTTTGAGGTTGGGCTGAGAGATGAAATATCTTTCTTCAGCATAACTTTCTTAAGGAATTTTCCTGGAAAGATTTGATAAGTGATTTTTAGATCTCCAAAAAGATGGTACTCTGTCTTTCACAAGAAGTCTTCACAAGAAGTCTTTATAGACAGAATGAAAGAAATATATATTGCTGATAATATAATGGCTTGTTTCAAACATGACTTGAGGCTAAAATTAATAATAAGAATAATAGAGTAGAATCTGTCTGGCTTACCTGCCTGGGTAAGTCCTTATTGGATTCTTTCTTTCCTCAAGAGATAAGGAAGCTTAGCACTACAGTTTTGACAAATCTTTGATCATACATACCATTTTAACTAAAACTTACAGCAGGGACACTGAAGATTACTGTCTAACAAGGTTCTGGTAGTTTTCAATTCTTAATAGAAAAAGGAACTTTTGTAAACATACCTCCAAAGGAAAACTCAGTTTCAGCACTTATTTGTGTGATTCAAATAAATTTGGAAGGGATGCTTCTTAGAAATAAGCTTTTTGAAAGCGTAACAACTAATGACTTGTGTCTGGTTTACAATGCCAAATTAATAACAGCAGCACTGAGGACAACACAGCACCAGGTCCATTGACCTAGGCTTTTTCTGTGTACCACTTAGCTTCCGTGAGAGGTTAAATGATCCTGTCTTTTCTTTTCCCCTAGTGGGCAGATTTGTCCTTCCCACTCTGCAAGCATGGCAAGCGCTCCATCATGAGAACAGTGTTGAAGACTGGACCCAATAATGGAAAGAACTTTTTCGTGTGTCCTTTTGAGAAGGAAAAACAGTGCAATTTTTTCCAGTGGGCAGAAAATGGGCCAGGGATAAAGATTATTGCAGGATGCTAGCATTTTCTCTTTCTGTAGAACCTCTGGTATTCAGTCTCTTCAAACTGTTCATCCTTCCCCTTTGTAAAATACAAAGGTTGTAAAATATCTGTGGCATAGATAAATTAAATCACTACAGGGCTGAGCACTTCATATTTCAGGCATGTCATCTTTTCATTCAATGGCTTTTTTTCTTTACCTTAATGAATATATTTTTCATCAATGTGCAGCACATTCCATTTATAATGTATATTTAATGCATGTAATAATGACAATAAAGGTATTTTAGTATGCTCTTGATCTCTTGTAACTTCTTTGAGGAAGCAGTGATTCCTTTTTTTTAAGGAAAGCAATGATAGCACAATAAAATAATGAATAATACCTATAATGAATAATTTGCTAGGCTGCTACCAATATTCAGAATATATAATTAAAAGTATTTTTATGTTCCTAAATAAAAAATTTTAAGATAGAAAAATATAGTTTATGGAAAAACATTTTATTCTAAACAAATGTTAAATTACTATTAGGTGCAAGGGATATGACAAGCCTTTGTATAACTTCAGGTGTGTTTTAGTGGGACATTATAGGGATTCAGACTAAAAGTAATGTTTATGACCAGAGATCATGCACCTTTTTTTAAAAAGAAGTTGATTTCTATTTTTCTAATATTGATTTTAACATGTATTCACTTTTTAAAAATAAGTCAGTCTCAAAATCTGGATATATTGCTATAGTTCATCCCTGAAATGTCCCCAAATGAAACAAATGCCAGAGGGTGGGAGGTAGGGCCTGTGGGATGATGTTCCAGAGGGGCATCTTGCACCCTTGGAGGGTCTGTTGGGGCTCCAGGCTGCTTCCTACTCTGCTTCCCGGCTGCCATGAAATGACCCACTTGGTCGCACTTTACAGAGGCACCTCAGCTCCGCCTCACCGCAGTGGAGGCAGCTAACCATGGTTGGAACCGTGAAGGAAAAAGAACCTTTCCTCTTTCGCAGCTTCTTTTCTCAGGTATTTTGCCAGCATGATAGAAATCTTACACAGAGATGTAGATAGATAGAGGGGGCCAGGGTGATACCACAGGGGCAAAAGCACCTGCCTGATAGGCACAAGGTTCTGAGTTCAATTCCTGATGCATATATTTTGAAAAAGATAGGTCGATAAATCAATAGATAATTTCCAGCTTTATCTTAACCTTTCCCTTTATTTTCCAAAATGTTAGAGAAAATAGGCCATGTATTTTCTAGATAAGTATGATTATTTCCAAGCAAAAATGAAAACAGTGAAAAAATTTAAGAAGTACCAAAAAGGCAGAATACATAAAATGCTGTTGTTTTTAAAACCTCATACTAAATTGTTTAGAACAATGTTTATAAAAGACAACATTCTTCTAAACTTGAATTTTGACAAAATTTGAAAAGAGTTTTTGTATTCATTGTGTGCTAGTTACCTCAAACTGCATCCAACTGTCTCACAGATAACTTTAGGTTTTGGATTAAATAAAAATAATACTAAATGATGAACTATAGTGGGTAGATTCTTAAAAGTTGTAAAATTTGGAAGAAGATACTGGAGATATTTTCCTATTCCTTACAGCTTTCAGGCTGAAAACAGAACCAAAGTGCACTTAACCGAAAGTGCAATAGAAACCCCACAGTCTTCTTGGTCTTAACAGCCAGCTGGTTGGGAAGTCACAGATACTGGGAAATTTCAAGAAATGGAAAATCCAGCCAGGCGTGGTGGTGCACACCTGTAATCCCAGTACTTGGGAAGCTGAGACAGGAGGATCAGTGCAAGTTCGAGACCAATCTGGGCTATGAAAAGTGAGCTCAAGGCCAGCCTGAGCTGCATAGAGAAAACCTGTCTCAAAAAGACCAAAAAAAAAAAAAAAAAAAAAAAAAGAAAGAAATGGAAAATCCTAAGGTTTGTAACTGAATTCTGCCCTGTGTCCATGAGCAAGTCCTCCATCGTGGGTCATGAGGCCAGTGCAATGGCAGCTAAAGAGAAAGCAGCAGAATCACCATTTATCTACCCACAAAGATAGTTTGAATTTGACTCTAACCAGACTATTTACCTGCTGAGATGAAAATATCTACCCTCTTTACTGGAGTAGACCCAAATCCATAGTCTCTGCCACATAGAAACAATATTTGGTATACAGTTCACACTTACACAAACATGAAGCAGAATGAAATAATTCTATTTAATGTAAAGCAACAAAGAGCTCCAAGGTGATCTAGACCATTCAATTGTCAAGCAAAGACTTAAACGGCTATCATAACTATACTTTTTATGCCAGGCATGGTGGCACATGCCTGTAATCCCAGGACTCGGGAGGTTGAGGCAGGAGGATCGATGTGAGTTCGAGACCAGCCTGGGCTACAAAAATGAGCTCAAGGCCAGCCTGAACTGCATAGCAAGACCCTGTCTCAAAAAGACAAAAAATAAATAAATAAATAAAAATTTAAAAAAATAACTATGCTTTTTGAAGAAAAAGCTACAGGAGAATATTGATTGGAAATGTAAACTTTCAAAAAATAACACAAAAAATTTGAAAGGGCATACACCAGAATTTGCAGAAGAGCTGCGGAGCCAAGACAGCCACTGACACCAGACAGCTTGTGTTTGCTAGGTTTTGTGTTTAACTGATGGCAGGTACCGTGTGATTAGTCTGCATTCAACCTTTAGAGGTTTGTTTCCAAGTGTTTAAAACTAATATCATAAAATCTGAAGTATATTCACGACAGAAAAGTAAGAGACAGAAGGTAATATATATATATAAGACAATTATTTCCAGGACCTTTAGCTAGAACAGCAGCTTGGTTGAACACATTCTATAGCTTATTTGATTAAATCCTCTTGCTCATCCTGTGAAATAGATGTTAGCGTTGCCATCTGCATTTCTAATTTTCCATTCTAAGAAACTCAGCTTATGTAAATTAAACAGGAAATATATCTATCTCTCATAGACCACAGTGAGAATGAACTTTATTCTCTTTGTCACACATGACAGAAAAGTGGATACACACAAAACTGCATGTCTTTGACACAGTGAACAATCTCAATTATAGGAGAAATAAACTGACAAGATGAGATTTGAGTATTTTTTCTTCAAAGTCTGACAAAGTTATGTTAAATTTTGTGTAAATTTATTTAAAATTTCTACTACTTTAATTTTCATTACATTTTATAAACCATTTTTTACAGACTTTTCTAAAGGCATACAACAATATGAAAGGTGCTAAAAATTATTCAAAGATATGTTTAAGCAAGATTAAGGAATCCAGTTAAGGGCCTTCACACTAGGCGTGGAGACCACTAGCACAGGGGCTTGCTTTGTGGGAGGGAGATTGGGCTTGACTCCAACTATAGCTTGGGCAAGTGTTGGTTTTTAGCCACAGAGCAATGTAGGAATCAATGGATGGAAATTACTAAGAGTAAACAGCAGAAGTAAGAAGGATTTGGCTAAACCACCTTAACAGAATTCTTGCTCAAGATAGGCCAGGATGATTATAGACAGGTAGGTAGACAGACAGACAGAAAGGCAGGAAGGCAGGCAGGCAGGCAGGCAGACATAGACAGATGGACATATATATATGATGGCAAAGGCTGAGGGAACTCTCCTTCACTGAGTTAGCAATAACTTTTTGCTGAAATAGGATTTTATAAGTAAATGCACAGATAGCAGAAGATTCAGAAGTCTGATTACAGTTTTGCTAAGTAATCTTTTAATCACTACTCACAACATTGGTATAGAAAATGAAAAATAAATGTTTCAATGAATTTTCCATACTATGAAACAACTTTCTCACTAGATATCTTTGCAGCACCTTACATCTTGTCTCAAGCTTATACGCTAGGCCTCTGCAATACTCTGGTTATTCTGTCTGCACTTACTTCTCCCTGCAGTGCTGCCAGCTCGCTTAGACCCTCATGCCTTCAGCTCCTGCTCTACCTCTGGGCCACATATCTTGCCTAACTGCATTCCTTAATATTCCCTTCCCTTAGGAGTTTACATGACACTTACTGTTCTCAGAAGTCTTAACTAATATTATGTTTTACATACTGTAGAAACATGGTAAACATTTGTTCAATTTAATAATAGATAAAGGTTTAATATAGTTCAATCTATTGAACTTTTTAACATGGTTAACTACTGTTCAACTATGAATGCTTTTAAATGTCACTGACAAAATGTCATTGAAAAGTGTTGCTGGTTAGCAAGAATGAAATGCTTGGTATCTAAAAGCTATTAAATTGTTCTTTTAATTTAAGATCTCATTTTGGGACATTTTGTAGGTTTGCTTACAAATGGACAGAGCAGAAGGAGAGGTACACATTCAGGAAACAGGAAAGGAGACACGAAACTAGTGTCTCCACCCAGCTATGCTCTACTTAAGAACATGGAGAAGAAATGTAATTGAATGATCCTCATTTTGTGGAAAACAAGCCAATTGATGTAAACAATTTAATTTTAATTCAGCTGATCTTTTGATCATCTACTATGTGAAAAATTTAGGGGCACAATTTTTGTTTTATTTTGTTTTTAAGGTCTTGCAAATGCATAGATGGGGCTTAGCTAATATGGGATAATGGTACTATAAAAAATGCTAAAGCATACAAGTGGGAAAGATCACATCTAATTCATAAACTAGAGCTTTAGGAAAGACAGCAGTTAGAATTTCACCTTGGTGAAGATTGACATGCATTGAAGGTCATTTCAGGCAAAAGGCCCAGCACAAGCAAAGACATTTAAGAAGAGCAACACTGAGGATATATGAGAGATAGCAAATAGTCCTGTTGAGCTATATCATGGGTATATGAAGCAATATACAGGGAAATAAATGGGTAAGGAAAGAATCAATTTTCATTTCTTGGCTGTAGAATTCCTAAGACAGAACACTTCAGTGTTGTGAGGTTATAAAAATAAGTCACTCTTTGCCTTAAGAAGCCCACTGGAATATAAGTAATCCAGTGCATGCTAGACACTTGCTAAATACCTGGTGCATATCAGGAGCTCTTTTAAGTAAAATGAACTTGTTCTGGGAAGAGGGAAGATGCATGGTGTTGGTTACTCAGACTCAGAGAAGGCTGTTCTGGATTCAGGTTGCCATATCCAGTACTTACACAACCCCTTACCTTGGTGTTGACTGTATGTTTTTGAATTCAATATTTTACTAAATTTTGGCTACAACATGCTAAATCTTAGTTACTTCATCTATTAGATGATGACAATAATGGTATGATTCTTATAGTACTATTTTAAAGACAAAGTATAATATTCTTATAAGAGGCAGAGTGCTTGAGTTAAATTTGTTCTTTATTTGTAATAGTACCATTAATAATACCTGATACAACGTTCTCATGGAACGTCCTATATCAATGGTAATTACCTTGAAGAAAGACAAGGCAGAGCATAGTGGAACATGCCCAGAATCCTAACACTCTTGGAAGATGAGGGAGGAGGACTCACACATTTGAGTCTCGTCTTCTGGCATCTTGTTAAGACCTTCTTGTCTCAGAAGAGAAAATTTTAAAATATTTGTGTCAAGGCCCTAGGTACCACAAAAAAAGAAAGAAAGAAAGAAAGAAAGAAAGAAAGAAAGAAAGAAAGAAAGAAAGAAAGAAAGAAAGAAAAATGAATTTCATGAAAGAAGGAACTAGAGAAAAATAAGACTAAGATGTGGAAGCATAAGAAAGCATCTGTTGTGTCTGTGAAACAGAGTACTGATTTTTGAAAGAGCATTAGGAAGAAGATGCTACACTAACTTGTACAGCTCTAACGAAATATCAAAAGCTAAAATGTTAAAATCCAATATAAAAGCTTTAATTTATGAAATAATGAGAGAAATATATTGTGTTCTGCATATAAATCAAGTAGCAGAACAATGACTACATCTTAATTCAATTATTCTTGTCTTATTTTCTCTGTATTTATTTGACTGCATCTTATGGTTTTACATGCGTGAGTAAAACCAGCATTCCTAGAGCAAGTCATAGGCTCAAACCACACAGCATCCCCAGAGTGATGCACTCAAGCAGACCCACAGGGTCCTGCGAACACAAACCTGTTAAAAAAAAGGGTGAATCTGATGATAAAAGCAATACAGCAGGGGCTGCCTGGGGAATGGTAGACAATGACAGGACCCTACCATTCCTAGAAGTTGCAGAGCGAATTCCAAGGGGATTTGGGCTGCATTATGTATTTGTTGTCGACTCCTATGACTTCTCCAAGCTGTTAGGAAAGAAAGGGATGATGTTAAAAAGAGATGAAGGAAGGAAATAATGACCCAACAGAAGTAGGTCCTGTGAAGAGAAAAGGAAGGAGGAGGAGGAGCACCTGAAACATTTATAGTTGTGCTCTGCACTGATGTTAGTAATCAGAAAAACTATTTGTTGTACAGGATCAATAGAAATACAGCCTGCTAAATTTTTAAAGCTATATAAAAGCATTTCAGAACAAGCGCTATCATAAAATGCAAAACTACAAAAAATTAATGGTCTCATAACAGCAATTCCACACCTACCTTCCATATTAACATTTTGGTGTTACTCCCAATGACTAGCATGAGCACCTCGGTTTACATATCAATAAATACTTGTCTGCTTTTAACTTGCAGTTATTTTTCTCATTATTATGTTATTGCATTCAGCTTGTTTGGCAGCCTTTGAAAGAATTTTTGCTATCAATGGCAGAAAACTGAACAGAGCAGAAAAAATGTTGAAATGTATTTGTGTAGGTTATTGACTTGTTAGTTTAATAACTTGTTTTCTCAGATTTGAATAATTTAAATGCATTAGAAATGATACAGCATTAAAAAGAGCATTCTTAAAACTCAGATCTAGGATCTGAGTTTATAGTTATTATTTATTTAAAATAAACAAGCAAATTCCATTGAGATATGGTCTCATTTTCAGGAATAGTCTATTAGCAGGCAGCATTGAGCACGACAATTAACCATATCAGCACATTAAAGCCTAATGTGTAAGCTCAACATAGCAGCGAACACATCCTACCATGGCCTATTAAGTAATCAGAAATGATTGCAGATAATTAGCTCATGAACAGCTGCATAAAATCAACTATTCCATTTTTCGTTGTCAGGCTTGGATTCTTGAAGTGTGAGGGAGGTTTATTAGCTCTGTCTTTAACTGAGTGGGAGTGTCACCATGAAGCAAAAGTAAGGACAGAATGTAATGTTTAGGTGTATATTACTGCCATCTGAAACTGTGCTCTGACAATACTTGTAATGTTGACCCAAATATAGTTCTGTAAGTAAAAGACATGGAAAGAAGAATATCTTCATGTACTAAAAAACTCTCATAATATTGGAAATTGAAGACAGTGTTATGGCTTGTGTCTAGATGTCCGCTCAGAGCCTGATACCCTTTCATATGGGGCTGTTTCAGACATAGATTACTCATGGTCTGATGCTGGGATTCAGGGTATGATTGCTATACTCACCCTAGGGCAGGTAGCCTACATACAATTTAAAGTGTCACTTGGGCAGCACATATGTTTACCTACTAATATCTACAGTGTGGTTTGGGCAGTTCTGTCAACCAGTGGGTTCTAGTATTGAATAAATTTGATAAAATTGCCATTCTTATGCTTCCTGTTATATTATTTTATTAAGATTAGCAAAAGTGCAATTATTGGTCATCCTGTACTTAAATAACTGGACTAGCAAATGGTTAAAGGAGGAAAAGATTTACTTTACTTCATTTTGTAGAATATTCAGTCCATAGTCTGCTGGTTCCAAGACTGGGTGGCATGGCATAGGACAAATAGTTCATGGTATAGCAGATAGAATGAAAAATTTTTCTTACCCTTTTTATTCTATGCAGGCTGCAATTCTACTGGTTCATGCTACCCCCACACAGGATGGGTCTTCCTTCTTAGGTAACTCCACCAACCACATCCAGAATTATGGCTTAGCATAATTCTGAACTAATGCAGTGTCACACATCTGTAATTCATTTACCTCCCCAAATCCTCATCTATGAGTGCATGAGGCTTTGGAGAGGACATCTAGATATGCACCATAACATTTAGCTTCTCTCAAGGATTTCTTCCCATTTTATGATAATAGGGATTAAACTAAAGAATATGGATCAACATATTCTTTATGAACCTGATGGTTCTAAACTCTTGGATGGTAATTTCTGAATACTTTTATGGAACACTTTGTATCATGAATTTACATGTTGATCATTTTCTCATTGCAAGTTTCTTGATTTTATTTGTACTTCTCGCAAGATTAAAATAGAGATAGATAGATCAGTTGATCAATCAATGCATAGGTGAGTGATAGAGGAGCTATAAATTTCACTCACAGAGAATTAATTCCACTATGAGTATTTTATCTTTATTCTCTTCACTTTTATAAATGATCTACATTTTTATAAGCATTCAATCAAGAAGTAATTCTATGATATGCTCTGTTAGGCATAATGGAAACACAGCTAAAAAGTACTCCAAGGGGTTTAAAGTCCTTGGGGAAATAAGCAGGCAGAGCAAAAATTATAGCTCACTGCTCAAGGACTATTGTGGAGCAATACAGAATACAAAGAGTCGACAAAAAACTTAGGCATTGAAATGCATAGACACGTCTCAAAAAATGTACACATGGCCAATAAACACATGAAAAAAATGTTCAGTAGTTCTTGTCTGAACAACAAATGAACATTGAAGAAATAAATATTGGGCCTGGCAGGATGGCTCAGTGGTCTAAAGCGCCTGCTTGGGAAAGCTTGGGCAGCTTCAGGGACCGCGGTTCTATCCCCGGCACCACATGCTGCGCCAGCCCTACCCTCAGGGCAGGCTGAGCCGGCCAGAAAAATTAATAAACAAACAAAAGTTCTGAAACAAGAAAAAAATAAAAGAAAAGAAAAAATTATTTTTAAAAAAAGAAATGAATATTAAAACATCTGAGATTGTTTTACTCCAAAAACATTATTATTGTTATTATTATTATTATTATTATTATTATTATTATTATTTCAATATATTTAGTACAGGGCCTCACTACACAAATTGTACACATAGTGATTCCCCTATTTAGTAACTCCCAACCTCTTGGATTACAGGCTTGTGCCACTACACCCAGTCTCATTTAGCATCTCAGTGTGTGCTGGTGACAGGGCTGGCACAGCACACCTGGGATCAAACCCTGGTCCTTGAGTCTGCCTAAGCAGAAAACTTACTATTATTGAGAAAACAAATAATAAAAAATGCTGACAAGGCTGAGGTAAGGGAGAAATCCTACCTCCTGTGTTGATGTCCTTGAACATTGAGCTACTATGGAAATTAGTATAAATATTCCTTGAAAAACTAAACCTGAAAATTCCATTCAAGCCAACTATTCCACTTTAAGTATCACCTCAAAATAGTTAAAGGTGCCGGGCGTGGTGGCGCACGCCTGTAATCCCAGCACTCGGGAGGCTGAGGCAGGAGGATCGGTGAGAGTTTGAGACCAGCCTGGGCTACAAAACTGAGCTCAAGGCCAGCCTGAACTGTACAGCGAGACCCTGTCTCAAAAAGACAAAAAAAAAAAAGTTAAAGGTATTACACGTATTTATGGGAGTACAATTCCTAATAGCTAAACCTAAATTTCTGACAGCTATTCTTAATTAACTAATCCTAAACAGCTTGCAGGTGGCCTATGTCTATCAGTGAAATGGGGTTAAAGAAAATGTGACACTTATACACAATTGACTACTACACTGCTGTGAAGAAGAAATATGAGTTATTTGGGGAAAAATGTACCAAGAAACCACAAAGTTAAGTGAAGTTCATCAAATACCAAAGCTTGACTATCACATGGTTTCTCTTATGTGAAAAACCCAAGATATAAGTAAAGAGTAAAGTAAAAGATAATAAGACAGGGAGATAGTCTGTAAAAAGAATGGTGTAGAGAAAGAAGGAAAAAGAGATGGAAAAAATAATTAAGATGTGCTTCATACAAGTACCAGCTCCCTTACAGGAATATAGTAAGTGAATACTGCAAACATGCACCACCAAAAAGAAAACTTTAATGCAAAACAAATTAAAAATAGCAACTAAACACAAAAAATAAAAACACTGATAACAATCTGAACTGAACAAGACCAGGAAAGCTTTACAAAGGAGGTAGCAATTTTGAGATGGATCATTGTGTCAGCTGCAGACAGGAGTTTAGGAGGGGTCTATAAGCAGAAAAAGGAGTTTTTAAAGGACTGTTGACAAGGTAATTAGAGCTAAGACCAATACAGCAAGTCCATGGCTTAGGGACGTTTAAGCTGTGAACTTTTACAGGTATACTGTGTAAGGCTCACGCTGTTGGATTATGAATGAATTCAATTTTCCAGTGTTTCTATGACTCCAACTCTTTCAGTCAGGGACTTACCGTAATCATAATTCACTTCCTGTGCTTTATTCATAGCTAATAATTAACTGCTCTCACCTGAGATTGGACAGGCTCTAATTACTTCCTGTTTTCTAGAGGAGTCTAATAAATACTTGAAAAAAAGATGCCTCACTTTGGAGACTGCTGGAGTCTCAGGGACTGAAGTTGAGGAATGCTACAATGTTTTTTTTTTTTTTTTTTTTTTTTTTTTTGACTCTCCAGAATACCCCTATGTAAACTCACATTTGAGTTTTCAGGTGCAGAGTATTTGCATGTGTTTTAAGCAACTTTTTCATCTACTATATTAGATTAGACAGTGTAATTCTTGTATTTTGAAATGTGCTGTAATACTTAAGAGATTCACTTAAAATGGAATAGGAGTCAGCCATGGCAGTGCAAGCCTGTAACCCCACTACCGGGGAGTCTGAGGCACAAGGATTCCTCAGGTTCAAGGCCAACCTGAACTACCTGGAGAAATGTCTAAAGCAAAAAATGGAACAAGAATATCAACTTGAGTAGAAACAGTGAATTGACTAGAAGTCAAGCATCTTTATTTTTTATTCCAGCTCTACCACTAAACAGTAATAAGATTAATAATAATAATGGCTATTATATATCAAATACCTCTCCCAACATATGGAATTTCTCAGGGAACACGGACTCCTCAGCTATCAAACAAGGCGACTGCAGTAAAAGACCACTTAACCTATTTTTCAAACCTAAAATGCTGTGATTCCCAGTAGATTTTAACCATAATCATTTGCATAATTAAATAATAATCCAGTTAGCCACAGTCTCCTCTGGGAATGTCTTCAGTTTCAGCTTCTTGTGCTCCTGCAAAGCCATGCTATCCTTACTCTGTTGTGTTTTCTATCGCATTTAAGCCTGCTTTTCCTTCTTCCCTCTTTCGGGCCAACAGTTAGTTCATTCTACAGTTCCTTGCCGTGGGGTGTTCTTACTTTTGCACATGTTAGCTCCTGTGGAGTCTTCTTGATTAAATGTCCCCAATAGATTTTTAGGAGGGCACAAAAGGAATAGCACTCATCTCCACGTGTGAAGCATCCTGTCCTGAATGTCAATTGAACAATTTACAGGGGCTGTGAAGTAGGAAAAAAAAAAAAAGCACAATCTTTCCCTGACGTGAATACAAGGGAGAAAAAATGAGAGAAACAGAATCTCATGCGAAAACACAGAAGCTTTCTGTTAATGCGTAACGCATCCCAGTTTTCCTTTCTCTTCTTTTCCTTCCTTCTGTCCTTCCCTTTTCCAGTTTATTTGTACTGGTTTTCCATCTGTTGAATTGCTTTTTAAATTTTGCCTGTGCAGAGTGTAAAATGCCAAAAGGCAAAACTGACTAACTTCTGTAACATTTTAGCATAGCACTCCAAATAATTTCTCAATAAAATTTTAAAAAACTACGGGCTTAAAGGTTAAATGCATAAAGCTTTACTATTCTGGCCACTGTTTGTTGGTTTGGTTTACAACCAGTGAGGTTTTTCCCAAAGTATTTTCTCCACATTTTTTTTTTCTTTTTTTACAAGGAGGTCCTCTTGCCATTTACCTCTCCGTTCCCTCCTCTGGTCCACCTTCTCCCAGCGATCTGTCACTGGGGAGCTCACATATGCCCGTGCTTTCCTCTGCCTTACGCAGTGCGGTGTTTTAGCACTCCGTATTTTATGTCCTGGCAAGCGCACACCTAGCAAGTTCCTGGGTAATGCAGCGTCTGCCCGAGTGCCCTTGAGACCCACTTACAGCATGTGCATGCTTGCTCTAAAACTTTTCAATAACCCTTCTCTGCGTAGGGTCGGAAATGACAGGAGAATGCTCGGTTTCAGAGCCACTTTGCAATCGTTCTACCTTTGTGCGTCTTGCATTCTCAAATTGGTCTTATCAGCTGCCGCTGATTGTCCAGTGTTGAACAGTAGGGCTGGAGCCATAACATTTCCAGCACCCTCGCTGAATTTCAGGAGCGAACATAGATAATTTTGATCTGTCGTCAACTCCAGCGGTGCAAATTCAAAGCTGTAATCTGTTCCAAAAATATCACACATGTAGTTCTTTTCTAAATAGTACATCATGTTGGAACATGATTCCTGTGTAAGCCTCTCAGTGCCATTCTTAAGAGAATGGTGGTGGCAGGCTTTCTAAATAATTTCTCAGCAAATAATTGTTTTGTCATTGATGATTTTGAACTACTTAGTATCATCCATTTTATTTCATACTTTCAGCATAATTTTCTTCCTTCAGCACGTACCTATGTTTTGCTGTGCTCTATTTTCTCCTCCCTTTTAAAGAAATACATAAATCAAGCAAAATTATACTCTAAAAAAGCTTTCTGTAAATCTCAGATCAGTTTAGGGATCCCTATATTTTTCAGTCCAGATAAATTTTATCACTGTAGTTAAATAATTTAATGTGTAATCGGTTGTTCAATGTTTGTCTTCTGGCTTTTAAAATGAAAGCTCCATCGGGCCTGGAAGGATGGTTCAGTGGTCTAAAGCACCTGCTTAGAAAAGCTTAGGCGCTGCAGGGACTGAGGTTTGATCCCCAGCACCACATGCTGCACCAGCCCTGCCCTCAGGGCAGGCTGAGCCGGCCATAAAAATAAACAAACAAAAGTTCTGAAACAAGAAAAAAAAATAATAATAAAATGAATGCTCCAAAAAGGCATAGATTTTCTGATTTTACTGAATCTTCAGCTCCTAGGACAGTGACTTGAGTATGCTAGCTGGCATTTCATAAGTGCTTATTGAATGAATTTGAGTCCTATGCTTTTAATAATTTTGTCAGCAGCTCTTTGACTGTTATTGTAATTTTAAAAATGAGATTCTTTGGCCCCAGAACTGATACAAGCTGTTTTTGTTACTATTAGTGTTTTCTGCTAAGTGTACTCTCTCCAAATAGACAAATCTACATGTAAATAAAGCTTTTGAAATCCAAGTTGCTTACTCTGGAGGGAGCTGGCATCACAGACAAATTCTGGCTTCTTGGAGCTCCCCATTTCCTTAGAGATAACCCCCTTTGTTAGTCTATTCTTTCTTTGGGAGACTTACAGTATAATTGATTGTAATTAGAGTACTTAATCTGTTTGCTATTGCTTGATTGTGTTACAGGTTCATCCATTTGCTGTGATTAGATTGTTGGTGGAAATATATGGATGCAATCAAGCTTCTACTATTGTTGAATTCCTCAGGGAGTTTCTAAATTTCTCCACATAATCTTTTGGCTATTCCTTAGGGTGTGTCATTTCTGCAGATAACTAATCTCATCTGTTATGTTTGAGTCTTCCTGGTTTTATTCTTGGAGGGTAAGTTTATCACATCCTCCTGCCCTGACTTTTCTACCCTTCCCCGTGCTTCCTCTTCCTGGAAAATATAGTGGGATTTGTGAAGACTATAAACTAGTCCCTGATTGCTTTTCCTTTCCTATTTTCTGTTCCTTGCTTCAGAAGAATGGTGACAGAAACTTATTCATACAGAAATCCTAACGAAATAAGGGATCTTTTTTCATCAGAGGCCTGAAATGCTAAATTTCTAGCTATGTCTTTAATATATTAGAGGAGCAGAGTAGGCAGAAAGTTATAAATAATGAAGTTTCTGGCTTCCCAAAATCAGACTTGAAGCACACATACAACTTAAGTTATAGTCAACCAATATCAGACTCATTTTCCTCCAGTGGAAGGTTGGGTCAGATGATAGCTTCAAATTTGTCTCCCTTAATCTTCTTATTGGTCATGGCCACAAAAATCCAAACACAAAGAGGCACTCAACCGCACTACAAATTTAAGGCTACTTGATTGGCTACCTTAGTTTTTTCCCACATGTTCTCCAAACAACAGGCTAAGTTGTGTTTGTTTGGCTGTACAGTATCTCATCTTGCAGATAAGCAAGCATCCTCTTATATCAATAAAACCAAATATCAGAAATTTACTTATGCTAAGCTGAGAGTATATCAGCACAGCTACATAGTATCTAAATATTTGCCTTAAATACTCAGGAGTATATAGATATCATAGTAAGTAATAATTAGTAATTGAAATGCTCTTAGTCTATGAATAATGACTGTGTCAATTCTGTATTTCTTTTATATCATTAAATTATTTTGAGGATCGAGAGTCCTAGTTTTCTAGGATTTCCTTATCTCTCTTCCATTCATACAGGCAAGTTCATTCCTTCCTTTTTGTTACTTCAGGACTAAATCTCATTGGTTTTAAAAGAAAAATAAAAGAAGTAAAGGTTAACAAAGTTAAATACACATGAAACATTTTTGTTTTATTTCTTCAACTACAGAAATGTGATCTCTTAACACAACCTAAGAAACTGTACTGGACATGGAAAAAGACGAGATATACATGTAATTCTTTTTTTTTTTTTTTGGCAGATGCTCCTATTCTTTTTTTTTTTCTTGTTTCAGAACTTTTGTTTGTTTATTCATTTATTTTTATGGCCGGCTCAGCCTGCCCTAAGGGCAGGGCTGGCGCAGCATGTGGTGCTGGGGATTGAACCGTGGTCCCTGCAGCCGCCTAAGCTTTCCTAAGCAGGCGCTTTAGACCACTGAGCCATCCTGCCAGGCCTCCGTATACATGTAATTCTTTAGATATTCAGCTTCAAAAAATAACTTTTTAGATATATAGAACATCAACATTCCTAAAAATATTTTGTCATTCTTTTTATGTGCATGAGTGACTTTGGTACATGTACTTCAGAAACGAAATAAAATTTTCAACACACTTTGAGATATTTAAACGATTTAATAATATCTGTGCTATGAACTCAGGTATGGAACAATCTCGTATAAGCTGAACACTGTGAGTTTATCAAACATGTTTTTCATGAGATAAAGTACAGCTCCCCAAGTCCAGAGACTACATTTCTACAACTTATTTTTGGGATGAATTTCTACCCTCCTAAAGATGAAAACCAGATGCTAACCCTAACTGCTTTTGCATTATTTTAATGAAATTGTTTAGTATATAAACACTTTAGGACATAAAAGCAAAACTGGGAGCTTGACAGAGAGGCTATTGTTGTCACCCACACTAATAAAAGAAAAAACACTAGAATGTCAAAAAGCTGCTAAGGCAGGAATCAAGAAACCAAAATGTAAGAGCTTTTCTATCTCATTAAATTTTAAAGTCATCCTTTTAATACTGCATAGAATATAAATTTGTATTATTTGAATAATATAAAATAATTCATAAACATAGTGGTAAGTACCTTGTCTATATCTTAGCATTTTCTATTTAGCCCGCAATACATATGTTGGCACATAATTAGTTCTGCTGGTATATACTAAATGATATGATGCACATAAACTTTATAGAAACAAAATGAAAACCAGGTGCCTTATATTATGACTTTTTAAATGAAATTTTGGAGAGAATATGAGAAAGTTAGAAGAGCACAACTACATAGAGTTCAAAAACTGGATGATGAAGCCATCAAAGATTATAGAAAAGGTCAGAAATGTAGATCTTCAATAAATGGAAAGGTAACAGAGTAGATCTTCAATAAATGGAAAGGTAACAGAGGAAAGCAATAGAACTCTAGATCTTCTGAAACTCAGAGATAAAAGATTTAGGAGGTCTACAAATGAGCCGAAGTTAAGATTTGATATTGAAAATGATTAAGATATAAATAAAATTCTCATCATAGGAAAGATTCTGGGAAAAACGTACATTAGAGCACTGGGTAACACAAAAAGGCAGGGGAAAAATGGAAACATTAGGCCGGGTGTGGTGGCGCACACCTGTAATCCCAGCACTGGGGAGGCTTAGGCAAGAGGATCAGTGTGAGTTTTAGACCAGCCTAGGCTGGTCAAGGGAGGTCAAGGCCAGTGTGAACTGCATAGCGAGACCCTATCTCAAAATCAATCAATCAATCAATCAATCAATCAAGGATAACTAGTTTAGATTCTTGGGAAACAACATAAAAATGAGAAAATTTTAAGGAAAAATGGGCAACGCCTGATGATTTAGTATAGCTGCAGAATACCTGAGACATTCTCATTAGCTGAAAATCTAAAATGTTTTAATGGGAATATTTAAAGTATACGCAGAGCTCTTGTAATTGAGATGCATAGATCCTTCCCTTTTCTTTCCTCATAAAAATCTCATCAAAATAATATTTTTTGATACTCCATTATAGAAATCACACAACTTTATATCATGACCTTAGACTACAGGTTGGGGAGAGGGAGTCCTTATTTCATCTTTCCAAACTCCACTTAAGAGATTCCTGGAAAGGGTCTCGCTTTTCTCCTGCACTGACAATAACATCTGAGACCGAGTAAGTTTTGAACAATAAAAAGATATATTGATTATAATTCTAAAGGTAGAGAAGTCTACGATCAAGGTGCCAGCAGATTCATTCCCTGCTGACAGCCTCAGTTCTCCTGCCAAGTTGGCTCCATTTGATCCATTTGCAAAAGTTGCAATGACAAGGAGAACCTTTGCACTTATCTTATGGTAGCACTAACCCCATTGGAGCCTTTACCAAGTCACTCTAAGGTTCTGACTTACGTGTTTTCATGGATGTCAATATTCAGATCATAGCCAAAGGTTTCTGCTACTCTGATTTGTCAAGCCTTGGAAAAACCAAGACAATATACATATCTACACAGGAATATTCAGAGATCATCACACCCTGTTTCAGATATTCCAAAATCAGCTAACTTGATGGAAATAATTTTGCAGGAAGCAATCACTGTCTCAGACCAAAGCATGATTTACCTTCTAATACACTTTAAGAATTAACCTTTTCCCGATTCCTTAAAGATCTCTGTCTGCCTGCCTTCCTACCTGTCTGTCTGTCATAGTCACCCAGGGAAAATAACTCAGAGCAAATTCTGACCCCTTACATTCAAGATAAGATTATTTACCTTGAAGACAATCAAAATATTTGCATCTCCCTTTCCAGCATCCACCTCTGGCTCAGATCTCTGTCATCTTAATACCACTGTCAGTTCTCCACTGTGAAAACTATTTGGTCTTCTAGCTCTACTTGCCACTGCTGTGTGGTCCCTGAGAGCTTTCCAGTCTTATTTTTGACTTTTGTATTAAATTTCATTTCATTTCAGCTCCCCCAATCTGCATTATTGTTAAGGGCATCATTGCATCATCTAACAGGGCTTCCTTACCTACCTCTCTTCTTTTAGTGCAAAATTTTCTTAAGTGTTATGGTGCTTAAAAGTTATTCAGAATGATGTTTATGTGTGTTATATTTATTGATCTTTACCTTAAACTTTAAGTCTGAGGCCTGAAAGAAATGCCTACTGATAAAATGCAGTTTACACTCCTAGCGATCTGCAGTTTACACTCCTAGCAATCCTCCTGTCTCAGCCTCTCCAGCGCTGGTTTTGCAGGTGTGTGCTGCCATGCCTGGTTTTGGTGGCCAACCATGGTGTGCCAGGACTTCCAGCACCAGCCTGGTATGCAGTAAATGTTCCAAAATCTAATTTCCACAGGGAATTAAAATTGTATATTTGATGATATATATACTGACACATCCCTTGAAGTCTTAAGCTCAATTTAGTCAGTGTCAATAAAATACCTGTCAAACACCCAGTTCAGTATAACTATAGTTACATGTTACTTGGAATTTCAAATAAAAATGTTTCATGAAAACATTGACTAATTTTATCTCACAACTCGATCACATGTCTTTCCTCAAGATGTACTACAGCATACAGCAGAATTGTAATTAGCATAATTTCTATTTTGCCATAGACTTAAAAAGACATATAGTTAAAGATATTTAATAAAATAAATGCTACTTTATGTTTAATAAAAGATATTTTATAGAAACTACCTTTTTTAAAAACCCTACAGCACATAGCTGTAGAATACATGATAACAAAAGAATGATCTGATGCCACTGTCTTCAATGTGGAGACCCCATAGGTTCATGCTTCACTATTTTTGTTCCATCACTGTAAACATCAACACTGGAAAAGGCAGAGGATGCCCTGGCATTATTAGGAGCTATTATGACCTCACAGACAATTTGACAATACTTCTGGGAGTTCCAGGGGCCCAGGTCAACATACTTGGAGAAGGAATAGCCTGATTCATGATATCCCTAAACTTGGCAGAGAATTTTTAAAAACACTAAAGATCATGAATCAAACTGAGCCAGTTGAATCAGAACCTCAGAGACTGATCCAAGGATTTGTATGTACTTTCTAAAGACTTCCAGGTATTAGCAAAGTCCAGTAGATACAAAGTTTCAAAACAAGATTGAAATCATTGAACTAACTAGCACCCAGGTCTGGCGTGTGTGTGTGTGTTTGTGTGTGTGTGTGTGTGTGTGTGTGTGTGTGTGTGTGTGTGTGACTGCCTGGTACCTGCCAAATCCTCACTTCAGTCAGAAGCCAGGTCTTGCATATGAGTGGGACCATCTGAGGCCTGCTGAATCCTCCTTCCAGCTCGTGCATAAGCCCAACATGTGAGTGAGATTGCTCAGGGCCCACTAGATCCTCACTTCAATGAGGGCTCAGACCCAGCCTGTGAGTGGGGCTGCCTGTGGCAGACTGGATTCTCACTGGAGCTTGCATCCATCCCCAGCATGTGTGGGGCACCACCCACCCAACCAACAGATCCTCAGTCCAGCCAGCACCCAGGTGAGGCATGTGTGTGCAACTTCCTCCATCAGATAGGCCCAGTGTAGATTTCTGCAGCAGAAATTCCTTCAGGGGCTAGAGGAAAGACCTACCCAGCTAATCCAGGAGGAGAACATCTTGCCAGAGTGGCACAGCAGGTTTAACTCTAAGGGCTGCAGCAGGAAAAGGTGGAGTGCAGAAGCCAGAATTATGTCCTATCTACTTGGATAAGTTTGAACTTGGTAAATTCAGACCTGGTACTAAGGTAATAACTACACCATAGCTCTACAACAAAGGTCAGAGGCAATGCTATAGAAAATGACAGAGAGAAGGGGCAAAATGAATTTTTGGACCCTGAGCACACCTGGAATAAAGGAGTGAAACAATAGCATAGAAGAAATTGGAAATCACAAAACCTGAAACTCTGAAATAATAGCATCTGAATTAAAGAAACAGCTGCAAAAAGGTATAAAGGAAATTGGGTCAGAAGTAATTTCTGAAGTATAAAAAGAAATGATAACTATAATGAAAGAAGTACTAAGTACTTCTAAAGAAGACATTGATAAAAAATAGAGAAGAAAAGAAAAACGACAAAATCCTTAAATGAGTAATATAGGAAAGAAATAGAATGCACGAAGCAGATTCAAAGAGATATATAGAAAATTAAAACCTCAATCACATGTTGGCAAAGCCATTTGAATGAAAGTGAAAATAAACTTTCAGACCTTGAAGATAGCATTACAGCTAATGAAAAGTTAAGAAAACATCTCTTAAAAGCAAGTAGAATACAAGAAAAAATAATTCAACATTTTCAAGATGATGCAAAGATGAATAGCGGGATACTAATAGGCATCAGTGAGAAAGAAGGAGTCGATAGAAATCATATGAAAAAATATGGGCAGAAGTAATAGCAGAGAACTTACCAAATATGGGGAAATAATCTGACAATCAAGTAACCAAAGCATATAAAGCTCCAAATAACATCGACCCAATCAAAACCACACCCAGGCATATAATAATCAGGATGACAGAAATTCAGCACAGAAACAGTATACTAAATGCTGCCAGAGAAAAGAAACAGAGCACATTTAAAGGAATACCCATCAGAATAATGGCACATTTCTCTTTACAAACCATAAAGTCAAGAAGAGAATGGAGCAAAGCACTTCAAGTCTTGCAAAAAAAGAAATTGCAACCCAGACTGATATACCCTGCAAAACTCTCCAACTAAAAGGAATAGACGTAAGAGTGGATTAGGAAGCCAAATCCAACAATATTCTATAGAAGACTTCATCCACCAATTGATTGGTTTATCTTCAAAGTTTTGTCCAGCTGATAATTTCAATAGTTCTATGATTTGTGCCCCAGGAACACAATTGTTTTCAGGAATCATAAGTAATGTTTTGTCCTGGCTTTAGGGCTTATTGACTTAGAAATAATTTTTTTTACAAGATTAGAAGTCAGTGTAGATGTTGATTTCTAATCAAAGTCGTTATAAATTTAAATGTGGGAAAATTAGAGAAGTCAAGTACTCAAAGAAAGAAAAGGAATGGTACTCTATACCATACATTTTAGTTTTGGAATACACCTATAAAATAAACACATGTGTACATTGTTCTCAAATTCTATAACTACTTCAAGCAAAAGGCTTTAAACCACATTTCCATTGTTAAAAGAAAACTTCTTTTCTAATTCTAGAGAAGTGTATAAGAAAACTAAAACATCTCATTGGTAAATATCACTTTTTGTGTTATGTTCTAGATATTTATTTAAAATAAGTATTTAATTGATAGATCTTCATTTGGCCTCTGATCTGCTGCTTGACTTTGAATTTATTATTTCGTTTTTATGTATTAATGTTTAGGTTTGGATTTTGCTTATGTAGCTTTTGCTGTTTTTAATGTGAAAATATGTGTTCTTGTATTTGTCATTCTGTTTTCAACATTTCTGTGGTCTTAAATTTCATACTTATTGTTATTTTTTAAGTAGTAAAATCCTATGGCTAGGATTCAGACCACTGTTCTTGATCCATCATTTCGCTTTTTAATTCAATGAAGCATTTTTTGTGTGTATATGTGACAAGCACACCAATCTTTACTGTTCTCTATGCCATCAACTGTATGAAAATTATGAACATAATACATTTTTATTTTATTTAAAAAATAAGTAATCTTTAATACATTGTGTATTGTTGTCTTCAAATGAGTCTCTCAGATGACAAGACATAGGCATGAATATTAGTCATGTAATATAAGCACAAACAATGCTTTTCAATAAACTAATAGAAATTATCAGTATATGTATATTTATGATTGTGTGTGTGTGCATGTGTGTGTATTAATAGTTTTTCTTTTCCCTTCCTTCTTTTCTCTTTTTCCCCATTCAAGTTGTTCATTCCTTTTGAGAAGTTACTTCCCCTTACACTATATATTTTGTACATTTTGGATCTGATTTAATTTTTCATTTTTTATACTAGGGAACCAATTTGCTATTTGAACATGGAAGTCTGATTCATTTCACTTTTGACTAAGATCTAAAGTTGCATTCATTTACATATAAAAGCTTCAAGTTTATCCTTCTCATAACTGAGTATAATTGCATGGCCTAAAAATACAACACATTTTCTTATCTATTCCTGAGTTAATGGGCATTTAGATTCTCTCCAAGATTAACCTATTATAAATTGTGCTTTTATAAACATGGGTACACATATGTCACTGGTGTATGTTGCTTCTTATTCTCCTGAGAAGATACCCCATCACAAAATTATTTTACAGATTTAATACAGTCCTTATCAAAATAACATTGACGTACTTCACAGATCTAGAGAAAACATTCCTAATATTCATTTGGAAACAGAATAGCAAAGGCAATACTGGGCCAAAAGGAAAAGCAGTAGGCATCACAATTTCTTTTTTTCTTTTTTTTTTTTGTCTTTTTGCGACAGGGTCTCGCTATGCAGTTGAGGCTGGTCCTGAGCTCACTTTTGTAGCCCAGGCTGGTCTTGAACTCGCACCAATCCTCCTGCCTCAGCCTCCTGAGTGCTGGGATTACAGGTGTGAGCCACCACATGCCCGGGTGGCATCACAATTTCTAACTTGAAGTAATACTACAAAGCTACTGTGGTAAAATTAGCGTGCTACTGGCAAAAATACAGACGTAAGGGTCAGTGGAATGGATTAGAAGACATAGTCACAACTGCAAGAGCATTCAGGCTCCTTATCTTTGAAAAAATAGCTAAACATGTTACTGGAGGAAGACAGACAGCTTCTTTAACAAGTGGTGCTGGGAAAGCTGGCTTTCCATATGCCAAAACTAGAAGTATTAAAGTCAAGTTAAAATGAATCAAAGATCTAAATATTAAAACAGAAACACTAAATGTACTGGAAGACAAAGTAGATAGAAATCTTGAACCCATAGGTGTGGGCAGAGAGTTCATGAACAAAACTAGAACTGCACAGGAAGTACTTCAAAGAATCAACAACTGAAATCTCGTTAAGAGTTTTGCACATCAAATCAAATGAAGAGTGAAAAGAGAGAGCACAGAATTCAATACAATTTTAGCCAACTTTTTTTTCTCCTCCCCTTTCTTTTTTTAACAGTTGACACATAGCATATTGTCCTCACAATAGTTCTACAGAGCACAGTATGTGGTCATGACCTACCTTCCTATTGATGTTGCTAAGAAAAAAAAAAAAAAGTAATGTTTATTGAAAGTGTTAATGTTTAATTGTTTGATCAATCTTAAATACCTATATCTATTAATCTAAACTGATCTGATGATGAAAATATGTAATATAACCATTGTTAAATTTAAATAATAATAAAAAATAAAATGAAATAAAATAAATTTTAGCCAACTATCCCTGAGACAAAGAACTTCTATTTAGAACATATAAAGACCTGAAAAAATCAGACTCCCAAAATTCAAAGACCCATCCAAAAGTCAGCATCTGAGATGAATATGTATTTCTTTTTTTAATTGTGGCTGGCTCAGCCTGCCCTGGAGGTGGAGCTGGCACAGCATGTGGTGCTGGGAATCCAACCACAGTCCCTGTGATTGTCGAAGCTTGCCTAAGCAGGTGCTTTAGATCACTAAGCCATCTTGCCAGCCCCGATATGTATTTCGTGAGTGAAGAAATACAAATGTCAAATAAATATATGAAAAAATGTTCAGCATCACTGGGCATGTGAGAAGTACAAACAGTAACAATACTGAGATTATTTCTCACCACAGTGAGAACAACTACCATCAAGAAATCAACAAATAAAAATTCTAACTGGGCTGTGGGAGAAAAGGAACCTTTCTCAACTTTTGGTGGAATACAGACTGATGGAGACATTCAAAATCAGTGTAGAGATTGTTTAAAAAAAAAAAAAAAAACTACAGTTAGAGATCACATTTGACTTAGATACTGCCTTTCTGAATATCTTCCCAGAAGATTTTAAAATGTCATGCCACAACAATATATGTGCACCCATGTTTGTATTAAATTTGTATAACAGTTTTGGGAGTATGGTAATTTTCACAGTGTTGGTTCTTCTTATCCATGATCAAGGAATATCTTTCTACTTTCTGATATCCTCTTTAATCTTATTCAGAGTACTATAGTTTTCAATATGTAGATCTTTTACTTCCTTTGTTATGTTGACTCCAAATACTTCATTTTATTGGATGCTACTGTGAAGAGTGTTTGTTTCCCTAGTTTCTCCTAGTGAGTTTGTTGTTTTTTCATGGAAATACTATTGATTTTTGATTATTAACTTGGTATCCAACTATGCAACTGATTTTTTTTTTTTTTTTGAGGCGGGGGACTGGGTTCAAACTCGCAACCTTGCCCTTGCCAGGTAGGCACTTGTGCCTCGGAGCTATCTCCTCAGTCCCATGCAACTGATTTTGATTATTAAATCTAGAAGTCTTTTGGTGGAGTGTTTGGAGTCTTCTACGTAGAGTATTATGTCGTCTGTGAATAATGATAAATTATTCCCTTTTATCCTTATTCATTTCATTTGTTTTACTTGTTTAATTGCTCTGGCTAATGTTTCTAGAACTATATTGAATAGGAGGAGTGACAGTACATATTGATGTCTTCTTCCTGATTTTAGAGTGAAATCTTTCAATTTTTCCCCATTTAGTATGATGTTCACAGTTGGTTTGTCATAGATGCTTTTATTAGACTGAGGTACAGATCACCTATTTTTATTTTCTATAGGTTTTTATTTTTATCATGAATGAGTGTTTATCAAACGGATTTTCTGCATCTATTAATATGATCTTGTTCATGGTGTATAATCTTATTGATCATTTCTTGCATTCTATTTGCTAATATTTTATTTTTTCTATTTTTTAAAATAATTAATACATTGTATACTGTTGTCTTTGTCATAGTTGTTCAGAGTACAAGATTTAGACGTGATTTTTCATCTAAACATCATTAGTGCAGATCTTTCTTTTCATTGCACAAAGAGAAATTAGCTGTATGTATAGTCCAGTAGTCCATAACAGTTGTGGACTATCCGCTCATCTGCCATTATCCAAAGCTGTTGACTTGAGCCTTTTATAACTTAGCATATTAATATGGCTCTCCTTTTTATACCTCATTGTTAGACTTTGCTGCTGGATGATTAAGACAAAGATAAATCAAGACCTATATTACAAATAACGTAACTTTTGTATCGACAAGCTCAGTCAGGTGCACTCAGGTTTTATCCTGAAATCATGTACTGCAGTTTGCAGAACTTTTGCCTGTGTCAGACATTTGGATAAATCACAGTCATTGCTTGACCATTTTGCTCTCTGTGAAAGCCTGAGTGAATATTTTCTTGCTAGGTGACTCTCCTATCACTTCTCATCCTTTTGGTGAAGATCAAGTGTAGTATCTAAGTGAATTTCCTTAGGCACACTGCACATCATCGATCACTTTCCTCTATGGCTCCATAATCTCCTTTAACAGGCAATTTGGGATTCCAATGAGTTATAGGCCATTACAGTGCAATGTTTTTTTTGTTTGTTTGTTTGTTTGTTTTTTTTTTTGAATGTCCTGTGTTCTCACAGACCTTGAAGGGCTAGAGCCAAAATACTGGCTATTGTACCCCTTCTTTTTCTCTAATTATTTGGTCTGCCAACTTAAGTTGATAACCCTCCAGAAGAGAAGCTTAGTGATATTATTCCCTATAATATGGGCACTTGAGCTTAACATCACTATTTCTCTGAAGAGAGAGCTAGGAAAAAAAATTAGGAAACATGGTAGGGACAAACCATGCATTTACATACAAAAGATGGTTGAGTCAGTGGTCTTAAAAACTTCCAACAGTTTTTTGAGACTAAAGATACTAGCATCTAACTTGTGGATCACTGCACAAATCCACTAGTTTAGTTGATATGACTATCTGTATTCACAGAGATAAAGCTCTCGGAAGATACGATCCATGTAGAATTTAAAGGAGGAATTGAGAACGAGGGGAGAGTAGGTGTTTTCTGTCTTCCTACAGATCGTGTTCCTAGTCTGAAAGAACACCAAGAAGTAACTGCTGCTCTGAGTGTGAAAGAGGAGAATTCCTCTAGGTCATGAGAAGTAGATACCAGTTTCCTAACAGTATGTCAGGAGATTCCGGGCATGAAGATGGATTTCAGGCAAGCAAAGGAAATGGCTGGAAACAAATGTCTCAAGCTTTATTGGTCTTCCACAGTTGTCTGTCAGACCTGCCACAGGGAACAGCTTTATAGCCTTATTGACCATGGAGAAGTTAAAGTTTCCATTAAAATTTGCTAAATTAACTCTCTAGATGCTTTTGGAAAAGCAGGAAAGGGTCAAGCCCAGTGTTTAGCAGACTTGATTCTAACAGTCTTTCTTTAGTAGCATTGCTTTCACTTTTCCTTTTTAAAAATCGTTCTTTCAGATGCATTATTTAAATTCCTGGTACATTGGGCCTGGCAGGATGGCTCAGTGGTCTAAAGCACCTGCTTAGGAAAGCTTAGGTGGCTGCAGGGACCGTGGTTCGATCCCTGGCACCACATGCTGCGCCAGCCCTGCCCTCAGGGCAGGCTGAGCCGGCCATAAAAATAAATAAACAAACAAGCAAATAAAAGTTCTGAAACAAGAAAAAAATAAAATAAAATAAAAATTCTAAAAATAAATAAATAAATAAATAAATAAATAAATAAATAAATAAATAAATTTGTGGTACATAAGAATTCCATAATATAGAAAAGCAACACTGGATGAGTCTGGACACAGTGCTTCTTTTCCAAACCATGTTTATAACGAATTGCAGTTCTAGCTTTTCTATTTTTCTAATAGACCACTGAACTCTTAACTTTTAGTCAGTGGTGAATTTAATCTCACTATACTTTTATCTGTGACTGTGTCTACTGTCACTATTTTCATAAAAATATGCTATACCTATATATTTTTAAATTGCATTTTTTTTCTTTTTTTTTGCAGATGGCTACTAAAGATATGTAAACTTATCAGATTATTTGATTGCTTTTTATATCAATAATTTCTACTAACGTGTTTTCCACTTCTGCTTTTCAGGTTAGCTAAACAGTTTGAATATTCAATACATTTGACCTCCAAAATATCTTGTGTGACATACTCATTTAAATAATTCATTTTTTTTCCCCTCTCATTCTTTCTTCATCTTCCTTGCCTCTTTCTGTTAAGGCTTAGAAAAAAAAAAAAAAAAAAAAAAAACCCAGGTGTGAAGGTTTGCAATGCTCAGTGTTCTCAATGAAAGGAGAGCCAGTGTCTCTCAGACCTTTGCCTTCATCTTTCTGTTTTTATCCTAGAGCACACGTCAGAATTTTCTTTGAAGTCCCCAATCTGCAGAGTCTAAATCATCCCAGAAGATTAACTTCAGGAAGGAAGTATAGAGTTGCTAACACATCCAGAGCTCATGAGAATATTGTCTTCAAGCTATAGTCTATTCTTCTGGCTCATGGCATCTTTATTAAAATTCATTTATTCTTTCTCTAAAATTCTCTACAGCCACCAATTCTTCCCTATAAAGAATGCTTTTAGCTTCAAGAACTTGATCCTTCTTTGGGTTGTACACTTTGTATAATTCTTGTGTTTACATGTTAAGGACTCCATAGGCCTTTTGTTAACCTTTCCATTTTTAGGCTTAGGTCTAATCTCTCAATATTATCAAATTTTTATATGGCTGAATCATGGAATGCTACCCTTATCATTGGATTCACCCATGAGTGCAGTAGCTAAATAGGCTGATAGGAGGTAGAGCTTGGCTGGAGCCAGTCGTGACCTGAAAAGGTGTGCTCCTGTCCCAAGCTCCTCCCACTCCCTAACCCTGTTCTCTGGCTGCCAGAGATGGGCATCTATTCTCTGCATAAACCATGACATATTTCCACCATGACACTTTTACCTTTTCACCATGGGATGAATAGTAGGACAAAATAATCTTTTCCTCCTTTAAGTTGAGGGTGTTGCATATTTCCCAACCATGTGAGAGTAATTAACACAGTCCATTTCCATTCTGATGCAAATTATCAAATCTTCAGTTGTTAGGAAAAAGTACCTTTTGCCCTTTTCTCTCCTCCTTTCTCTTTCTTCCCCTCCTTCACTTCCTTCTTCCTTATCTATTTATTCTTTTCTTCTTTATTTTCAAGTGATAGGAAGGCCTATAGATTTCTCTCAATTAATCAATGTCTGCCATGTTACTGAAGATCTTTAAGTGTAACAGGGATTGAAGGCACAGCAGGAAATGAAGCAGAGAGGGATAAAAAAAAAAAAAAAAAAAACTCCAGTAGGTTCATTTTGGTAGATTGGAATAACAGTAATGTGCCTTGAATCGTTTCTGTAATAATTTTCCAAATTTCTAGATTTTTTTCTAAGTTTCCCCAATAGATAAGATAGACATTCTCACAAAAATTTAAAATCTTTGAAGAGATACATTTTTTAAAATACTATTGCTTGACAGTTAATCATGCTATCTATTGAGTTTTTACATGTAGAAAATTGGGAAGATGAGGTCAGTTGGTAGGGTAAAAAGACTCAGAGGAAGAAATATGGGAATTGAAGTAATAAAGGTGAGGAATTTTATATTCCTTTGATTCATAGCATACATTTTTTGCTAAGGTTGCTCTAAGATGTTTTAAAATAGTATACAAATTTCCTGCTGATTATTGACTCTGTTTTACAGTAGCTGTATTTTATCATAGTTTCTTAAATTTGAGTAACCAAATCATAAATTTTTATAAAGTATTCACTATCTGAGGCATTAATTCATATTATACTGTAGCTTAATCTTCAGGCACTTCTGGTGAGAATTTCTGTTCACGGTGGTGCTTTACATCTTCCTAAATTATCTTTACCCTAAGGAAAGATTTTGCCAAAATACTGTAGCTAGTCATATGTCATAGTAATTACAAAATTTTAAGTTTGCATTTCTCCCGATCACCACCAAATTTATATTTTTTTGGGGGGTGGGCAACCAGGAATCAAATTCAGGACCTCACATTTGACAAGCAGAGACTGGTGCTTGTCCCTAGCCCCTCCACCACCAATACTGGACAACAATTTATCTGTGATATAATTCATAATATTTTTTAAAACATTATCAGATTAATACAAATTCTGGACTTTACACAAGAAGATTAATGGTTTCTGATTTCTTCTGCAATGTTAATTTCACCTCACTTGCGTGTATATATGCATGTATATATATATATATATATATATATATATATATGTGTGTGTGTGTGTGTGTGTGTGTGTGTGTGTGTGTGTGTGATTTTTCCTGTAGATCTGATGATCTGCATTTTTTGTATCCTCTTCCATATTTCAGGTTCGTAACATGCAGATAATATCCCAGGTTTTTATCTGATGCCATGTTTCTTATTCTGTCGTCAATTTTGAGAGGTCTTCAGTATTTATTTTGAAGAATTTATACAGGATGATTTAACTTTTTATTTAAATTTATTATTATTATTATTAATTTTGTTTCTTGCTTGCTCAGCCCACTCTGAGGTTGTGGCTGGGGTGTGTTGCCAGCGATCGAACTGTAGTCTCCAGCACCTGCCTAAGCTTGCCTAACCAGGTGCTTTAGACTGCTGAGCTATCTGACCGGCCCTGATTTTACTTGTTTCCTACCACAGTGCATCAACTGATGTGATAAACATTTTAGCTCACCATATTTCCTTATGCTACCTAAAGATTTGCTACTATTCTTATGCAAACATCGAAATGTAAATCTTACTTTAAAAACAGCTTTCAGAGTTTTTAATTCAATAATTATTTTTGTATTTTTAATTTTATTTATTTATTTTTGAGTATTTGGTACAGAGTCTCACTAAGTGTAGGTCTGACTTGTAGTCATTCTCCTATTTTCAGCCTCCCAAGCACTGGGATTACAGGCATGCACCACCATGCCTAGTCTCAATCGCTGTTTTAGCACACCCTGGGGGTGGGGCCCGCACAGCATGCTGGGGATCACACCCTGGCTACTGTGCTCTGCCTGAGCAGTCACTTTAGTCTGCTGAGCTGTCTGTCTGACTTTTGTATTTTTAATTTATTTTAGAAAGAGTTAAAGTTAATCTTATTCAGAGAGAAGTTTATCTTTCCTTAAGATAAGTGAATACATATATTGCTTGAGTTCCCCTGGATTTCTTGAATACTCTACATATAAAATGTCTATTATATTTATTTTGGTTTTAACTTTTTCAATAGTATCTAAGGAAACACAACCTAGAGTCTCGAATTTAGTTTTCACCCTATTAATCAAAATGAAGCATTAACCCCTCCAGGGTAAAGTACCTTTCTTTTTGTCACAAATATATTTTTAGTGAAATGAGGTTTTCTTGTTTCCCCTTTTAATGTTTTGATAAACTTGCGTTTGGCAGAGAAGTCACAAAATTATTAATTCAAAGTTATTATATTTTTAATCATTTAAAATTCTACTATCCCATTCATTATACCTAATTGTGTCTCAGAATGTTTTCCTAAATAATGAAGAAGCATTAGCTAGAAGATAATTTATACATTTAAAAATCGCTTTTTCCCCTGGCCATTAGAAGGTACGTATTACTATTTCATTTCTCTTGGCACTTTGAGTCTTGCAGGTTGCACTATCTGAGTCTCTCAATTAATCTCTCTCAGATGAAAGGCATGCCATGCCACTTTGAAATAAATATATAACATTTTGTAATAAAAATTATTCATATGTTCCTGAATTTGAGAGCATAGACCATAGCAACCATAATGTTTGATTTTTATGTTATGGAGATATTAACCATGATCACAGCAGGAGTACATTTGATAAATATTCATTAATATTGAAATGGGAAAGAAGAAGGGGCAAGGAAAGCTGCAGGCCATAGAGAGATAAAATTACACAAAGCCACACCCACAAAATTTTGACCTGAGGGAGCTCAAGAAAGTCAGCATTAGAGTACGCTTTTCTGTTGTTTCTCCTTTAGTCTTAAGCCACTTCTTCGACCTATTTGGTTCATTCTAAAAGGGCTACATTTGCCTCAAAGATGTCTAAATTCATTTGACATTTGAGTTAATCATCTCACAGTGCCTGTGTAAGACCTGAAGAGTATACAAATTTCATAATGTGGGCTATTTTATTTAATCAACTAGAATCCAATGTAAGGAATTAGCTAATGTTAATGTAATTCTGTAATTCAGGAAAAAAAGGTTGATGAAAACCAGAATTTTTCAAATAATCTTCATATAACAAATAGGATGTGAATGATATCTAAAGGAAGTATGAGGGCCTGCCAGATAGCTCAGTGGATAAAGTGCCTGCTTAGGCTGACACAGGGATTGGGGTTAGATCCCCGGCATGCCATGCCAGCCCTAACCCCAGGGTTCACTGAGGGGCTGACTGAGACTGAGTATGGTGGCATGCACCTGTAATCCTAGCACTTGGGAGGCCAAAAATGGGAAGATCACTAAGTTGGAGCTGTGTAGTGAGACCCAATAGACCCTATACTGAAAAATAATAATAATAATAATAATAATAATAATAATAATAATAATAATATAAAGGAAGCATGACCTCTGAGTTGGTGAGGCAGTTGTTCTAGGAAAGGGTGACCACTGAATCAAAGAGGCGCACAGAAGTTCACCTTGAAAAGTATATTTGACTTTCTCTTCGTGTTATTGAAAAATAATGAGATATGTGATATAATGTGAAGGTAAAGTCAAACGCACTTGATGTCCATCTAGACATAAAAAAACCAAGAAGTTAGAGAAGAAATGATTCTAAGGAAATAAAAAGTAATTTCCTGATATCTTGTTTAATACATTTTTTGTTTCAGTTTTCAGAAATTTTGAAAATTAGGAAAATTAGCATAAAATATTATACTATAGCTTTGGACATTTCTGAATGTGATTAAAGAATCAGTAATTTTAGGCCATATTTCTTGCTTTTATTCTGTAACTCAAAATCTATTTATAAAACTTGAACAATGGATGATACTGTGTTTTCTATATGAAGTAACAATTTTCTCACTTATGTTTTAATGGAAATTATAGTAAGTTTTAGCCAGTGAGACTTAAAATATCATTTGTATTAGTTAATTAAGCTTACTTTTTATTTCAACTAAATACAAAAGTAGTACTCTATTTTGCCTTGGATGCATTTAGAACCAAGTCTTTTGTTTTATTTCTTATTTTTTCTTCTACTAGTAAAACATTACTGCATTTTTCATACCCTTGCCTGTGGCTGGCTTTTTGTGAGAGTGTCAACTCTATTGTTCCTGGAATGAAATGCAGGATGAACCATCCAGATGTGGACTCAGCTTTAAGAGGAAGTGGGGTCCTTCAGGGCATTTTCTGGAAAGCTGGCTCTGCAGAGAAAAAAAATTTCCCCTAATTTTTTTTTTTCTTGTCACTCATTATCACATACCTAGATAACTACTTGCTGCCTTTCTCTTTTATAACAATTTAAACATGGGCAGGAAGTATAATTATATCCCTAGATCTACTGCTATATCATCTTGTCAGCACTAATGAGGATATTACAAATAATGCTACAATTCTAATTGTCCCAACCATGCATAAATATAAATCTGCCTTTGAAGTTACTGTTTCTCTCTATTTGTTCATTCAAATGGAAGAATGGAAAAGATGCTATATATATATTTAAATGTTAAAAATTTGCCATATGGATACGTGATATATGATAGCAATTTCAAAATTTGTGTCTTATTCTTGGATAGCTTCAATCACTAATGACATATGTTGATAATAATAGCCCATGTTTCTACAGCATTTATTATTTCCATTTATATATTTTTAGTATGTTAACATTTTTAATCCTCATGATAACTCTGCGAAGCTGGCATTTTATTATTGTCATTTTCAAGTGGGGAAACTAAATCCTTTAGAGATGAAATAAGTTTTTGAGGGAGAGTTCTAGAAGGAAGACTAGAAACCAACTATTTTGGTTGATAAAGTTAGCACTCATGCAACTTTGCTCACGTGAAATAATTAATAGACTCATCACAACTTATATCAAACTTGAGTTTTGATGGCTCAAACTAGTTTAACTTTGTCATCTTAACAAACTTAAAATGTGACTTTTAGAAGTCCATTTTTAAATTTATTTATTCTTTCACTTCCACAAATATTGGTCTATATCAGCAGTTCATTTGGCCTAGTAATGTCCTGTGAGCAAGGTGATACATGTGGCTTCCACAGTGCACAAGGAAAAAGAGTTAAACCAGAACTTGCAAACAGTGCAATAAGTGACATGGTATATTAATAACTTTGTTATCATCAAAGACCTTGTACTTCATTGAAAGGTAGGCAAAATAGTGGATAGTCAGTGAAATGCCACTAAACATTTTGGGGTGGGAAATGACCTGGTCTATCATGCATTCTAGAAAAATAAATCTATGTTCAATGAGGAAAATATAAAAGGAAATAAGATTTTAGTAAGGACAGAAGCTGTGGTGATCATCCAGATAAGAAATTGCTGATGGCAATATCTACTAAAATGTTGACAGTCTACATGGAGGTAAGAGGGTAAGTCCCAATAAAATAGGCGTAAAATGTAAAATAGCCTAGAGGTTACATGTGTCCTGTTAAGGAAGATTAAGCAGAGCCTCTAGTTTGAGGCTTATAGTATTAGATGAGTGAGTGTCATTTACTCAATTAGGAAACATTTTAAAAGTAGGGACCTAGAAGAATTTAAGTACTTGAGATGCCATGTAGTATATACTTTTTCAGGGACAAAGAAAATAATTTAGAAAGCTGAGACAAAACACAGAAATATTCTCCACACTGTCATAATCATTACATGTAGAATATATATTCAGACATTAAATCTGTCACTATTCTCAGAATATTAAACCCCAAAGGCAGTTGTAATCTGCAAAAGGATTTTAAGGAAACAGTGAGAGTCACAGGTTTAGAGATGAAAGGAACAGAGAAACCCTGCAGGAACAGCTCTTGTAGAAAAGATGGGAAAACACAAAGGAAGACTAGGAGAATGGAAAGAACCCACCAAATAGGGCAAACTTTTAAATGTAGGAGAAAAAGAGGTATACAACAACAGTCTTTCAACCATTCTGTTGTATACAGCAGCAGAATATGCCCATCAACATATTGTACAAATGGACTTTTCCAGCTCCCTATGGGTCATGATTTTGTCTGGTTCTACAGGGTGGATAGCAAGGAAATAGCAGTAGCTCAGTCCCACTACCAGGAAGCGTCATGACACTGTTCACGTGCACAACATACTAGAACATTTTGGGATATCCTATCCCCAAACTGTTAGAAGTTCTGGTCATATATTTGCCATTCTAGTATTTATGTGTGTTATATTTAATTCTTATTTATTCTCTACTACCAATGAAACTTTCTCTTAGTTGATATCTTTGTATATATTAACCATTTCAAAAAGAAAGAAAGAAAGAAAAAGAAAGCAAAAGAAAGAAAGGAAGGAAGAGAGAGAGAAAGAAAAAAAGAAAGAAAGAAAGAAAGAAAGAAAGAAAGAAAGAAAGAAAGAAAGAAAGAAAGAAAGAAAGAAAGTCCAATTGTAGGATCACCAACCTTGTCAAAAAGCTGTGGGGGACACTGAGACCACACAGCTGGATTGCAAGGGGAAATGGGGCTGAGCATAAACATGTCTGAGGCATCTGGGCAGGTGAGCAATGGGGAATGACCCTAGCTGGTGGGCTCTGGTCATGTCTCCTCAAACACAAGGACTAATAAGGACCCTGCAACAAAGGGCATCAAAACAGTGCCTGAACCCGAATTTCTCACTAAGCAATTACAACAGTACTTTGAGAATAGTGTAATTCATTTTTTTAAATAAACAGAACTTCTTAGCACTTGGGGTTAGTGGTCTGAGATTTTACTTAATAAACATCAAGTTTAGGGCCATTTAAATTCATTTTTATAGAACCTGGCGGGACGGCTTAGTGGTCTAAAGCGCCTGCTTGGGAAAGCTTCGGTGGCTTCAGGGACTACCGTTAGATCCCTGGCACCACATGCTGCGCCAGCCCTGCCCTCAGGGCAGGCTGAGCCAGCCATAAAAATGAGTGAATAAACAAATAAAGATTCTGAAACAAGAAAAAATAAATAAATAAAAAATTTTTAAAATCATTTTTATATCCAATCATGCGGATAAAAAAATTATATAAACAACACTATCAACAACAAAACCTATGTGGGGCAAAACTAACAATAATGATTGAGGAAGCGGGAGCTTGTATTCTTTTAATTTCCTGGTTCCTGTGGCCTCTGCATTACCATTTCATTCAAGGCTAAAAGTTGAGCTAGTAGTCAGATTTCCTATAAAATGGAAAGTAAAATATGTTAGCATTATTCAAAGACAACAAACTACCCCCTATTTCTACTTTTTTGTTGTTGTAGTTTTTGTTTCCAGAGTTTGGCTTTACTTTGCAGTATAGAAATCATCTGGAGCCACTTTAAGACAAACATTGAAGAAGAGGTTTTGTCAAATCAACACTGAATTGCAACTTGGTCCATTGAAAAAGCCGTATCTGGGATACAAGCGGCAGTTCTACATTTTACCTGCTTTGTAGATAGGTTTTTTTCTCTTCCTCTCGATTTTCCTAGGTTAGCACACACTGGCTTTCTTCATACACTCCCTTAGTCTGGAGTTTTGTTAGAAGTGTATGTCCACATGAACCAAACTTGCAGCTATACTACATGGGCCTTGACCATAATTATTTGACATAGCACAAAATATATATATATGGAAAATGTAAAGATGCTGTGCAAAAGTAGGGAATATTCTATTCAGAGTCTTCTTTTTTTTATTTTTGCGGGACAGTCAGGCACTTGTGCCACGGAGCTATCTCCCCAGCTCTAGAATCTCCTTAATGTCAAGATGGCACAGCACACATTTTATGGGTCCACCTTTTGAGCAGCCAAAGCACAAAACTGCAAAATTTACACTGATTAAAAATACAAATATAGTACCACATTCTCTGCATTGGTATGATGAATTTTGTAAAGCTTCCTTCACTAGAGAAAAGCCAGCTTATTTAAGCTGAATGGAATGGTAACCAGTCAATCTGAATAGCCACTCCAAGAAACGTTAATACATAAGATTAGAGAGATGAAGAGAAATATTAACTGGTATAACAATTTTCAGTCTCCATTGTGATTACAAAAACAGGCCTTACGATATTTATTTCTTACAATATATATTATTTGCCAAATTTTAAATTTGTCCTAATTAGATATTAACATCTACTGCTACTAGTCTTTCCCATAAATGTCATTTTTCTTGTGCTTCATTTCCTCCAAGTCAAACTCAGACCCTGTCATTCTTTTGTAGATATCTTTAATGTCATCATAGTCTGTCTTACAGTGAGTTGTAGCATCATATGCATAGGAAATAAAGATCTGGCTGGCTGTTCCCAAATCTATTTGTACAAGAAGGTCACTGATGCTGAAAAACTTCTATTTAATAGGTTCTGACAACTCCAAAGCTGGTCTAATTTCTTCCTCTGGGTCCCTCATTTCCACGGTTGTGCTAAGATGGCTATGTACCTCCTTGTGCTGCCACATTGTGTGCAGAGGAAATCATGCAAACATAAATACCTGATTTTCCACTGACTTGGTTCTGTGAGATAATTATCTGACAGGAATTGGCATCGTTAGTATTCTTGATGGTGTGGCTGAGAATGCATATAACTTTGATCAGCTGGCCTACTTTTTCTGCGTAATCCTTTACATAACTTGGTTCACAGATGAACTGCTGACAAGGAGTGATCTCTCCTTCAGATCTGAGCCAATCACTTTTCCATTCTGCACAATTATTTCTTTAATTGGTTTATTCAACATGCACATACCACCATAAATAGCAGTCAGCCTTGCAAATCCTTGTGGCAGTTCACCAAGGCCATAAAGTGGGTAAAGATACAGGCTTTAACATACCTTGCCAAAGACTCACTGTAAAGTTTAATTCTATCAATAGTCTCACAACATGGCGGGTCTAAGTAGTCATAAGTGCAATATAGTGCAAGAGAACGGCCAGTAAAATCTATAACATCCTGGCCCAAGTCAAATTTCTTATACAGATCTCACATTGTTTTTTTCCATTAATTTTATTGAAAGTCAATAATTACATAGCATATTGAAAAATATAGACAGATATTGAAATGTGAAAGATATAAGATGTAGACAAAGTGAATTTTAGAGAAATATTTCCGAAATGAATACATAACATGAGATTAATAGATTGCACATTGTAAATAAATTATTTACAAACTTAAATGAATATAACAATAATAATTGTCTAAAATAAAAATGAAGAAGAAAGAATTTACAGATCTCAAATTATGGTCTTCTTAGGATCAATGCACACAAGTGTTCTGGAGTCCTTTTCATCAAAGTTGACAACATACACTAGGAACTTTCTGGGGCATCATTTCTCAAACAGTTCCATTAAATTAGATGCCAGGGCTTCTGCTTTAGTAGAAGTAACCTTAGAGATTTGCCTCCATTATGGACAAAGCTCCTTTCAGTCATTTTGAAATCCATGTATTGGTAACTTCTGTATAAAGCAGCATCTTAACCAGCTGACCATTAACCATCAGGAACTTTGGGATTAAATCAACATTCCAGTGTCTTCCTCTCCCCATTGGTGCTTGAGGTACTCCTGGTAATTTAAATCTTTTGTATAAACCTTCCGGTGGTATTACACTTACACTTTCTCCTCCATATTACGGTATTGATCCGTGTGAAGGACTTTCCATTCACTGACATTACACCTGACAGGATGCATTCTCATACAGCACGATCATGTGGTATTCCTCATTCATGACTGTGAAGAGCTAGGACTGAAGATTCAAAAGGAAATAATGTGCGGGGGCTCTGCAGCTTCACTACGGAGGCGGAAAGATGCTCGGGCCATTCTTGGACCTAGGGAAAAGAGGATAGGTTCTGGCCCTAGTATGAATTGCTGAATCATTATGGTGGTCATCTAACAGGGCTGAAGCCCTTAAAACAACAGCTTATCTTCCCAAAGACCACCTCCTCCTTCTTCTCCAACTCAGCCCAGGGTGCAATTTCCTTCCATCTGTCCCGCCACCTCAGGGAAGGCCCCAATCAACTCCTCAGATAAATCTAATCATCCTCCTCAAATCCCACCCCTGGTAAAAGGCTATAAAAGCCTCAGCCTCCCTTTGTTCCAATTCAGAGAATTCTTTATCTTCCCCAAATTCTCTCCATATCCTCCAAGAAAATAAAGCCCCTTTCTCTTTATCCTCTGCCTGTTTCTCTGCTGTGACACCGCAGAAAACCTATCAGAGAAAACCACAGAAGTGGTAAAACGAACTGCTAAGGAGGCCAGGCCTGCTGCTACATTAGACAGGAGAAGAGCAGAACAGGGAGGTGAAGAAAGACAGAGAAGGGAGGGTGTGGCAGGCTGCCACTGAGCCCCTCCACCCCGCTCTACTTGTATATGTTATCTTTCACCTGAATATGTTCACATATTTGCAGTCATACCTTGCAGATAATTCCACTTCCTTCTCCAAGCCTTAGTGTAGCAAATATCCTCTTAATATGAGAAGAACAGAGAGAATAGTCTTTTATTTGTTCTTTCTTTTTTACGGAACTGGGCATCGAACTCAGGACCTTGCACTTGCTGGCCAGGCACTTGTGTCCTTGAGCTATCTCCCTGGCCCCGAGAATATTCTTGTGTTCATTAATTAGCTAGATCCAGAGAACTCTAGGGAAAAGAATGTGAGTACTCTGCTCATCACCTATCATGTAAACAAGGATTAATGAGAATTTAGAACATATTGTTAGCTATATTTGTGTTCATTGTTTTCCTGGATTGATGCTTTCATTTTTTCTGTCTTTATTGCCACATCTTTTCTTGCCTGAAATACACTAGATCCTCTAACTAGCCTGGGTTTATTGGACTAGTGCAGATGTATTTTAGCCAAATACACGAGCTTAAAAAAAATTGATTTTTGCACTATCTTGTTGGGTCTTCCTCTGCTACAGATTAGTGGAAAGAACACTGTATATAGGGCCTTGAATCTAGTTCCTGTTTCACCTGCTTCCAGCAGCTTCATAGATAAACAATTTACACCTCTACTCACTTTGCTTAGGTATCATCAAAATGTGAATTATAAGTTCTGGTCCTATCTACCTCACAGTTGTAGTGAGGTTCAAAACAAACAAAATCTGTGAAAGCATTCCAAATATCTGAACACACATGAATATAAGCTATCACTATCACTATTTCATTCACATTAAAGCAAAATACATAGCTGGGCATGGTGGCTCACGCCTGTAATCCCAGCACTCGGGAGGCTGAGGCAGGAGGATTGATGCGAGTTCAAGACCAGCCTGGGCTACAACAGTGAGCTCAGGACCAGCCTCTACTGCATAGCAAGATCCCGTCTCAAAAAGACAAAAAAAAAAAAAAAAAAAGCAAAATACAAATCTTAAAATTAATTACATTGGGTTTTCCCATTTAGCATTTTTAAGTAATTCAAATGAGTTAAATAAATCACTGACACATAAAATAGCCCATGCATGTATATCACTCTGGCCACAGAAGGCACTGAGATAGTTAATACTATAGTTTACTGCATGATATGGCTCAGTAGAGGATATATTTTCAGTTCAAATAGATGAACTACTTTTTATATTCTCAGTTTTATGAAGAGATATTGAACTGCCATGAAAAAAGTTAAATGTGTGATCATACATTACTCCGTAATCTTTTGGTGACTTAACTGAAGTCAGATTTCCCTCATAAAAGTATAAGATTAGGTTCTTTATTAAAAGAGGTGATTCTTCTTTCAAGTATCATTGCTTTCCTTCCATTGTTCTATGTGGATGAGACTGACTCTAGAATGGTGTTTTCTTAATATTGTTTTGTTTGAACCTAAAAGCAAACTAAGCAGATCTTTTATTTTAAAATTTCTTGACACCTTACCTCCAAAGTAGCACAATGGCTTTGTGTTGAGTTTTATTTAAAAAATCAACTTAGTTCAGGCATTAAAATGTTACATTTGGTTGAAATGAAATCAGAGCAGACAAGTGACTTCATCTGAGTGCTCAGAAAATGAGAGACTGCAAATCATTTGACATCTCAAGCTTCAAAAAGAGTACAGGGCTGCTTTAACAGAGTGTAATCAAAGACACACTATGTGACTTGCTAAACTAAATCATAAAAGGTTATGTCCTCCTGCCCCACTTTCTTGATATGATCTCTTTCAGGCTAGCTGGACATCATCCAAAAAGTCCTACTAGTTGGAGACACCATACTAGAAAGGTTTCTTTTAGCAGCTACAGGAAGCATCCTCACTGAGCCCTCAGCTGACAGCACGTTTCCAATGCAGCTGAGAGTGACGGTCTGGGACACGCAGGCCAGCAGAGCCCCTGGAAGATTACAGCTCCAGGTGACATCCAGATGCAACTGCATGACAGTCTCAGTGAGCCCTGCCTTGGCTTCCCCTTCCCAGACCCATGACCCACAAAAATCATGAGCAAAATAAAATAAGGAGACTATAAATTTAGGAATTGCTTTTATAGAGCAATACTTAAACTGGAATGGTGTCTCAAAAACTTATTTTGGTGGATCTTAGATAAGGTTTATTACAGTTTTCAAAGTTTCTGTTCTTGATTTTTCCATTCCTTTACCTATGAGCTACCCATGTATCATTAATACCATGGTTCCTTTCTCTTTTAAATAAACATATGTAGTAATTAGAATAATTATAAAGTCCTCATAAAAATATATGTGAAATATTTTCTAAAAAGAGCATATGTAAAGTATTATTATTCTACATCTAAGTAAAAATTATAATGTTAAGCCTTTATAATAGAAAATTTGGTAATTTTATAAATAATATTTTCAAGGAAATACTTAAAGTATTTTCAATAATAATATTTATTGTTAGACTGAAGGAGTGAGTGGAAAGAATACAAATTCTAATCAAAGCACATAAAAGCATATGCCTATTTATAGTTTCATTTTCTTTCTCTTTCTTATTGTGGTATTACTCAGCATGATGTATTATGGGTTTTAGGGTGATTTGTATTCATCATAAAATTTCTTCTCAAAATTATTAAAGCTCATTGTGAGAAGCTCAGAACTATGTGAAAGTCATTTATCATTCCAAATTTATGATGAAACCACTATTAGGTAGCTTCAAGACAGTGATATTTATACTTCTGGAAAGTAACGTAGTGAAAGAATACTTATGCAGTAACCTTTAGGCTTTTATAGTGTGCCATTGTGGTAGATATTATTAAAGCTAGAACTCTTTAACAGGAATCAACTGCAAAGATATCTTAGAAACTATATTCCTACATCTTGTTGCTGTTTTCCTCCAATTTTGAAGGAGCTATTTCAACCAGTCTGGCCCTTGAGTGCTGCTGGAGTGTACTTTTAAAAGCACTGACATTTACTAAAGTCCTTCAAGAGAAGAAAGCTACATTCTTCAGACTATATTTCGGGGAATTGTGTGCATATTTAACTAGATTTCTTTTTCTGTGCAAGGAAGAGACTTGCTATGCACACAAATTGGAATGTGCCCTTTAAAAAGCCTCAATGTGCTGGACCTCCTGCTCAGAGAATAAAGTTGTGCATCTCTGCCCTGAGAGATATTTCCCATCTTTAGAGACATGAGTTAAAGAAGACCAAAAGCAGAGGCCCTGAACTCCTATGGCTCCAGAGATACCAACTATTTTTACTTTCAAGTTGATGGTGAATAGTATACTCTGTTTGGCTTTCTCTTCTTTAAAAACAATAAAGAAGAAAACAATGCCACTTTTGTCTAGAAACTTTGACCCAACCCCAAACCTTATTTTAGAAGAGCAGAAATTATTTAAGCGTTAGGTTTTCCAGCATCAAAGAAAATTCTTTTTGAGATTGAAGAAAATTCTTTAATACAAAGTGGTTAGATTTGTAACTTTCTCATAAACAAAAATGCATAAGATTTTAATTAGGGGCTGGGGAGATAGCTCCGAGGCACAAGTGCCTGCTGGGCAAGTGCAAGGTCGTGAGTTCGAACCCTGGTCCCACAAAAAAAAAAAAAAAAGATTTTAATTAAAAAGGCAAATATTAGACTGGTGAGATGGTTCAGTGGTCTAAAGCGCCTGCTTAGGCAAGCTTAGGCAATGGCAGGGACTATGGTTCTATCCCTGGCACCATACAGGGTACAATTTTCTATGCTTATTTTCACTCTTTCTTCTCCTCCCCCAGGCAATATAGCTTGTCTCTCACTGCCAAAAATGTTTATGTTTTACTCAAACTGTTTTTACTACTGGAAATGCCCCTCCTGACATTCCTGCTAAATCTTCATTCTTTCTATAATGATTCGTTGTGATGTTCTAGTGTCGGTGCAGAAAAGAACAACGAGAAACCCAAGGAATTTAGCTCAGAGGACTCACCGAGATTTGTCTCTCTTGAAGTGAGTGAGCCTGGACTCCCAGAAGAATATTATTTTTATTGAATACTAAAGGACAGCCCAAGGAACTTGTATAACCGCCTTGGGGAATGCAGACTAGAGACCACTACTTCTATCACCATTTACCTAACATCAGGTAAATACAAATGCTAATTGAAAACATTCCAAGCAGTGCATAAAAAAAACAGTATCCTCCTAAATAAGGGAAGAGACAATGATCGAGGAGCCATTAGAACAAGCTGTTTTCTGTCTCCTTGAATCCCAGGTTTCAGGTAACCCCAACTAACCATTACAGCTGTCTCTGGGCTTTGTTTATTATCTTTCACAATCTAAGATGTTAATTCCTTACCTCTACAATGATTCATTGAAATCTCATTTTTCTTACATACTTCTTAAAGAAAATTATTTATTCATATGACATATCTGTATGGGAATTTGTTTTTATTTCTATTGATGTCCTGTTATTCATTTTATAATTCATTATACACTGGGCATAAATTATAAATGCATGTGTTATAAAGAATAATGAAAAATTAGAGATTTCGTCTCTGTGAGTTTACATGGTTGCCTATCAGATGCCTCAGTGCTGGCAGAAAACATAAAACTACTGCTTCCAAGACAAAGGGTTTTATTACACAAACACATACTAGTGGTCAGAATATTATTAAGTGCATGAGTCCTCTTGGTTTTAGTTCCTTCAATGTAACCCAAAGACCAAGTAAACCATAATTAACTAAGCAATAGTGTCTTATATGGAGAGGACTCTTGAGCTCAGGGTACACAAATCCTTTCCAGAAAGCATGCGTGAATTTTGTCCCAGAGGCAGACTGTGTTAGTCTATTTTCTGTTGCTATAACAAAACATCTTGAGGTGAGCAAAATATTGAAAAAGTGGTTTATTTAGCCTAAGATTCTGGAGACTGTTAGTTCAAGCAGCTGCAACTTTCTGGCCTATAGTTAGGGCTTTCTTGCCTATAGGACCTCATGGCAGAGAATGGTAGGGAAAGTAGCCCTGTGCAGAAGAGAACAAGTGTAGGGAGTGGACTTTCTTTAAAGCCATTCTCTCTTCCAAGAGCTAAGTCACTCCACAGACTAGGACCAAACTCTTCTAAGAGCGATTCCCCAGTGCCTTCGCCACCTCACACTGGAGCCCACCTCCTGGTGCTCCCTCCATCCTAAGCCATACTGCCGACATAGCTTCCCATTTGTGAATCTTTGAGGGAGCATTTTAACCATATCTAAGCAATAGCAGAGGCGTCATTACACAATGGCATTCTGACCCAAATAACACAAACAGTGTTATTTACTCTCTTCTAAGAGATACCCTACAACAGAGGAAGTCAGCATATCAGTCATAAGAAACATTACCAACCCATGGGTTACTGTCTCCCAACACCAGCATCTTCTACCGATGAATTGAGTCTCCTAGAATTGAGTGTTGGAGAATCTTCTAGTGCTTTCAATGATACAACTAGCCACCTGAAGTACACATGACATAGGTTTGGCACCACTGCTAGATTCTAAGCCATTAGGAGCAAGAAAATTTTTCACTCATATTTCTCGCAATTGCAACAGAGTAAATGCTATTTATTCAAGAAATTCTATTAAGTCTTCAGAGTAAGTAGAAGGATACACCAGAGGTGTTAATTATTTTCTGTCAACGCCTTATTTTTGGAGACACGTAACTGCATGGAAAACAGTGAGAATATGTGATTATTTTGGCAGCACAGTCTTCCTGTAATACACAGGCATTTTCTGGGATATCTAACTCTCAAGCTTTGCAAAGCCCATTTTATTTGCATTGCTGACACAAATATAGGGTCCATCTGCTGTCTTTAATCTTTCCTCACCAAGAAGAGATCTCAGGGTGGGCGTGAGATTTATTTTCCTCAAAGCCTAAATGACTGGTGGCAGTCTGTGGCAGATTGCCAACTGGTGGTCAACTTGTTACATGAAGCTGAACAGAAGTGTGGTTTTGGGTGTGGGAGACCCACCTGAGGATTGTTGGTAGCAGCATGAGAGGAGAAGAGAGAGGCTGTTTGAAAGCTATTGGGGAAGCTGTTGGAAGCTGCTGTTTCTCTTGGGCTATGCTGAGGGACCTTGTCATGCTAGCTCTCCTAGTGAACCTGGTTGTGTTTCTTACCAGAGGAGTTTGGGACCTTGTTGTCACTGAGCATGGCTGTAATTTACTTTGAGGGAACTCTTGTCCTTACCTTGAGCATTGCTTCTTGGGTCCAGAAGGGAAGATAGTTCACAGCTTAGTGTCACAGAGAAGCTGGTCATGTTGACTTTCCTAAGGGGAACTCAGCTTCCTCATCCTTGGAGGAGCTCAAGACCTCACTGATGCTGAGGATAGCTATAGTACTGTTCAGGGGAGCTCTGGTGCTTGCTTTGAGCACTGCTTCCTGGCTCCAGTGCAGATCCTTCAGCCTGGTAGGGCAGACCCTTCATTCCACTGGTTGGGCCTTTCCAGAGCAGATCTATGAAACAAGTCTGCATTAGACCATTGTCATAGGCTTTGAGTCTTCAGTTGTACTTGTGGGAGGCATTGTTAGGAGGTCTAGGTCTTCAGCTGGACTGATGTGAGATATTACTGTGGGATCCAGGCGCTCAGCTTGAGTCTTTCCTTGTTAGTGCATGGACATATTTCCTGCATTCTCTTTTTGTATATGAGTCTTTGGATGACTATTACAAGTAATCTTATAAATATGTATCCTGTGACAAATCATTACCCCTCACAAAACCCTAAACCATGATATAGTCTCATCCAGATGAGACTGACACTTACAGATTTTTAATTTTTTATGTATTTGGCACAGGGTCTCGCTATATGGGTCAGACTTATAGTGCTCCTCCTGTTTTCAGCCTCCCCAGCACTGGAGGAGGATTACAGGCATGCACCATCATGCCAGGACACAGTGGCCAGCTCAGTATGTCTGGGGAACAGGGCCAGCCAGGCAGGTGGTGCCAGGGATGGAAGCGGAGCTCTCACCAACTGGAGACTCACAATCATAAAATGATAAAATATAATTTAGAAATTTAGGAATTGCTAGAAATCATAGTAATTTGAAATTTTGGACTCATTGCTGAAGTTGCGCCTGCAGGAGATCCTACTGAATACCTGCCCTGCCTATGCAGAAGAGCAAGCTTGAGATAGTGTTAATACTACCATGAAATTATTTATATGTAAGTGGTCTGAGAATGCAAAGATTCCATGTCACTGAATTTTACAGTCTTGTTTAAATTATGTTTTTGGTACCAGGAATCAAACTCAGGACCTTGAGCTCACCAGACAGGTATTGTATCACTGAGTCGGATCCCTGACTTTGCCTCTGTGTTTTAAAGTGAACACAAACTACTACAAAATAAACTTGAATTAGACATAAATTGCTTATTTCCAACACTTAGTGTGTTCTTTGTCTCAAACATCTTACATAGGCAAAAGAATTGTTTTTCCAATTAATACTCTCTCAAAACAGAATGCCAACAGCTCAAAATGTACAATAATTAAAGCTGAAAAGCCAAAGCAAAAGGTAATTATCCTTAAGAGATATGCCTGAATATAAGGGTTGACTAGATGGATTTTATAAACATTTGAAAGTATGCCTAAAGGACACAATGCATTACATTTAAGGCAGGATTTGCATGAAATTGCCAGAGCTCTCAGAAATGCTTTAGTGATATACCATTTTGAAACTCTATAGGCTTAGGGATGCTTTTGATAATTATGGGCCATCTGTACTAATTAGAATTAAAAGCTATCAGACCCCGTATTTTCTATACCTAACCCCACCTTAACATTCAGGCTTCATGTCAAAGTTTCCATCTCAGAGTAGACCTAGTCACCAAATTAATTGTGTACCTTTCCCCTAACAATCAATCTCAAATGATTCCTTTGAGAAATTTCTCTTATGGTGCTGGAGACCAAACCCAGAGCCTCATGCCTGCTGTGCAAGGACTCCGACAATAAATCACATGACAAGTCTTTGTTTTTCATAGCTTTGTGCTCTGGGCTTGCAACACTGAGACATCTGGATGTGGTGAACATGCCTATAATCCCAGCCCTAGGAAGAATGAGGTGGGAGCATCACCTTGAGTCTGAGGTCAACCTCAGCTACAATGGTACATTCAAGATCAGTTTGAATATGGCAACACTCTGAAAGAAGGAACAACACCAAAAATCCAGATAGAAAAAAAATTAAAAACGAAACACATAAAGCAAATTGAGACAAGGAAAAAGTAAAGGTGTCCATCATTTTATTTTCTTATGTATATACTGTAGCTGGGTGACGGGATTTTTCAGGACTCTTGGCTTGTACTTGACAACTATTCTCAGCAATACTCCAAGTTTGCTCTTCTTTTTTTTTAATTTTATTTATTTATTTATTTATTTTTGTCTTTTTGAGACAGGGTCTCATTATGCATTTAAGGCTGGCCTAGAGCTCACTTTTGTACCCAGGCTGGTCTTGAACTCCCACCAATCCTCCTGCCTCAGCCTCTCGTGTGCTGGGATTACAGGCATGAGCCACCATGCCCGGCTTCTTCTTCTTTTTTTAAAAAAGAGAGTGCAAAATAATATTAAAACAGAAAAATTACAAGTGATGCCGAATTTTACCTAACAAAATATGAATTTTTCAGTATTTTCTGCAATGCATAGCGCTATCTTCCAACTTATGTGCAAGTTAGCTTTATTTCTTTGTGTCTCTCTGTCTCTCTCTCTTCCTCTTTCTTTTTCCATTTTAGAGAAGGGTCTACAGGATGTTCTCACTACTAGATCAGACTCGTAGTGATCTGCCTATTTACAGCCTCCCAAGACCTGGCATTATAGGCACACGCTACCACATCCAGTCTCACTTGCCATCTCTGTGTCCCCCGGTGGTGGGGCCAGCACTGTAGGCCCAGGGATTGAACCCCTGGCTCCTGCTCCTGCTTGCAGGCTCTTCAAAGTTTGTTTTCTCAAAACTCTTGGGCCACAGGTAAATTCCTCATGGATTGACTAAAGTACAAGGAGGCTCTTTCATTCTCTTTGCTTTCCCCTTGCTCATGTCATTGTTCCTTATTTGAGATCTGGAATGCCTTTCCTAGTAAAGAATGAATCATTTGTGATTATGCCTGGATGTCGGCACATTTTTCCCTAGTCGCTGGCCATCTTTCTTTCACCTCTGTTATGGTTTATGTCCAAAATGTCTCCCTCCCCCAAATAGTCATGCATCCAGATGTGGAGCATTTGGAAGGTGACTGTATTTGTCAGCAGATGAATACATTGGTGGTGTTCAATGTTGGGGAGAGGCCTGTTTGGGGGAGGGCTCGCTGGGGGCTGATCTTCCTTTTCAATTTCTACTTCCTCTGTGGCTTGAGTAGCTCATTTCTACCATGCCTTTTCACTGTGTCACGTTTTGTGATACAACCAGCCAACAGGGCACTGAACCCACTGAAACAGGGACAAACAGACCTCTGCTCCTTCCAACTGTGGATATTGGGTCCAATGCCATAGAGCTGCATAATTCAGTCTGCTTTCTACAAATCACACGACGTTTGGAAATTCATGAGTGGCATTTGTGTACAACCATATAAGACATGCATATGTATCTAATCATCTTTAGCATCAGAAGGACCAGTGCTCAGACAGCCTTGGACACACTGTGATGCAGTCTTTCCTTTTGTAAAGTGGTGTAGCGTCTCTCCATGGTCAACACTCATCCTGCTGCATACTTGAAGGTATCCCTATGTTTAGCTAGTAACTGTACAATAAAAATGCTATCTATATAGTTGTCATGCTGTAATATGTTGGGATAATGACAAAGACCTTTTTAAAGAATGTTGGGGTCACATCCAACTGTATTTCTTGATGGTTTTGATCTGCAGTTGATTGAGTTTGTAGAACCTGTTGTCTGCAGGCTGCTAAATGGATTTGATTTTTATTGTAATTTTTATAAACCCTAAAAATTAATGTAATAATAATAGTTGAGAACTGAAAAGCCATATTTTAGGGAAATTGGCCAATTTGAAGCAAATTGTGCTCCTTATTAAATGTGATTTGCTAAATATGATGTGAAACCAATTAGTGGGAAGAGTTGGCTGTATTTCAAACATGTCTGTATATTGTGGTCTAAACAATACATAGACAATGGTAGAACTGCAGAGAATACAGGGCTACTGGTTTTTTTTTTACAGAAAAATAATAGTTTTATAAGGGCTTTTTTCAGGAAATAAATGTAACTTATACTTAGTAATTGGGCTAGATCTTATAAAATTTGAGTCACATCCAGTTTTTGATTAGCCTGTCTTTCTGAAGCTAGGCAGAGTTCTAATAAATATTTCTGGGGGAGGGAATGTAGATTCCCCCTCATGCTGCAACTCTCCTATTAAAACATAAATATTAATATTATTCTAACAAAAACTGCATTTTTTTACAACCTTTTCCCATGATCTGCTCCCAAAACACTGCTCCTTTCATATTTTCTACACAAGCAGATTTCCTGAAGGAAAAATCAAGGAACTGGCAACTGCTGTTAGAGGAAGAGCTGACCTAGGAAGGAGCCACACATTTGCAAGTTGGAGGTGCAATCCATCTCCCTGTAGATAACTGTCTGTTTCCCTCTGTGTCCCTAGGGTTTTCCAAATTCATCTTGCAGATCAAACCTGGTTGCTGAAAGCCTGGTGTATGTTTGTGAAGGACAGAGAAGGGTATGCTAGGGGAAATGACTCCAGAACACAAAAAACCTTACTGCTGGCACATCCTTCTTCATTTCCCTGCAAACTTTCTTTTTTTCCATGTTTACTTATAGTTTTTTCTCTCTCTTTGTGTGTGTATGTGTGTATGTGATAAAATTATAGGAAGTGCAACTAATTTTCTTATTCTGTTTTCCTCTTCTTACTCATCCAGCATGATCTCCCTTTTCTATTCACTAAACCTAAAGTGATAAAATTCCTGTACAGTCTCTAGATAGCCCCAGTAAACGCTCTGTTGATTGCTCATTAGACTGAGCAGATTGGGTGGCTAATAGGGAGACATCTTGAGAATGATTAGGGGAGTATTGTTTTTTTAATTCTGGCAATGCTTGATTACTGAGTTGAAGAAAATTGAGAACCAGAGGAGCTGATTGATCCCTATTTAATTGTTACAGACCAAATAAATGCTAAAAATAAGGCAAGATAGGAACTTGAACTTAGAATGTTGAGATTCCATTGACATGCTGGTAATTACATGAAATTTGACATCTCACACTATTTTGATTTATAAAATTCTCCTATAAATTAAGGAAAAATATATTCAGTATGGCCCTGAGATTTTTTATTGTTTGAGTAAAACAGATTAGCAAGCAACTTGTGATCCTTCCCAGCAGGAGATGTCATCCATAGGGTGTTTCTGAAACATTATCTTTAGATGCTTTCATGTGAAAATTTAAAGAGGGTCCTTTTTGAAACTATAATACCTTAAAAATCGTTGCATTCTACAATTATACTCTAATGTCACACAAAGATATGGCAAAATAATACATAAGGAAAATTAAATTCAACACTCACCTGTCAATTTCTGCTTATGTCATGTAAATAATTATCTAGCTTTGTTTTAAATCTTACCTCTGTAAGCAGTGCCTTCATTCTACCCAGAAAATTTTGAGCATTGTATTCTTACATTAAAAATATAGATAGCATTCAGGGAATAAGTACCTGCCTGGTAAGCACAGGGTCCTGAGTTCAATCCCTAGTACTGAAAAAAAAAATGCTACCATAAATTATGGTAGCATTTAATTGTTGCTTGAATTTTCTTAATGTAGTGAAAATATATCAATGATTCAATAGGGTTCCCAAGAAAGTTGAAAATTTTAAAAGTAATCATCAATTATGAAATAAGTATGAAACTTTTAAAAAGTTGAATTCAAATTTATAAGATTATCCAAATCTCTGATCAGTTCTTCATATTCAGCAGCATATTATGAATGTATATACATACATAATAAAATATTTTTTTCACTTTGCTGAAACCCAGAAAGTAAATATGATGATATATAAGTTGATACACATTTTCACCAGATATTATCCTATCAGTCAAGTCTTTCCTGTAGCAGTCAGAACCCAGTGTTTCTGAGATTTGACCTACTGTTTGACAACATGAAAAAAAAAAAAAAAAAAAAAAAAAAGAGAAAGTTTCCAGTGCCATGAAGAATACCTTCCATTCTGACTCACAAATACAGAATGAATCCAAGTAGAAAATTCCCCTATCTTGATTGAAATGTTTTTTTTTTTTTAAAGCTTATATTTACTTCATAATCTTTCAGTGTTTGGCTAAAAAAGAAATCAAATTCAAATATTTCAAAAGAATTCTGGCTTTCTGTAACATAGTTCTTGGAGACCTATCAATGACATGAAATACCTTTCACACTTTCTCTCAAACACTGTCACATTTGGCAGGTGACATTTTCTTCTTCACATAACTTATCTGACACAAGAGCGTATCAGCAATATACTACAGGAAAGATAATTGGAATCAAGAAAGCTAATCCACCTTTCTGCTTCAACTGTCAGAGGTGAAAAAAAATGAAGTCACAGCAAATACTTTTAAAAGCACAACAGTAGAATGCCAATTTCCTGACTCAGCACCCCAAACAAAAATGGCAAATCTATTCACAAAGCTGTAAGAATCTGTCACATCTGGTTTTCAGTGGCATAATGCACTTTCATACTAACTTGAATGAAAGTTTTAGGGGAAAATAATGTGACGAACATTTTGCCCAACTTCCAGGTAAGGTTACAATATACTGCAGGAAGGCACCTTATCCAGTAAATGCTTCAGAGTTAAAGTACAAAACTGACACTTTGGTTTAACAGAGCAAAGGTTTAAAGAAAATAATTTCATATGCAAGAAGGGACAGTGATTTCCATCTGATATGATTTGTGTCCAGCTGTAGTCATGGAGCAGGGATTTCTAGAGTTTGAAATTGACTCATGATCTACTGGGTTTATAGATGATCCACTGGGATTATGGGTGTGAGTGCTATGCCTAACCTGGGGCAGAGAGCCTGAATGCAATATAAGAGAGAGAGAGAGAGAGAGAGAGAGAGAGAGAGAGAGAGAGAGAGAGAGAGAGACCGTGGTCATTGTTGGCCTATTGCCATTGTTGCTGTTCTGCCGCCATGAACTGCTGCTCTCTGCAATGTGCCCCTCTGACTTGGAGCCAGCTGAGTACTGACTGAAACCTCCAGTCACTATGAGCTAACTAAACCTTTTCATCCTTCATTTTGGGTGTTGGGTATTTGTCCCAGCAATGAGAGAAAAGTACCTGAGATAGATATTTGCAGAAAAACAATGCCTTGGACCACAAAGTTAAGCAGAAGCAGAAGAAACCCAGGTAAATCCTAACACAGTGATAGGCACACACCCTCATCCTTTCTATGTCATAAAGAAAAGATTCCTTTGCATTAGGTGAAAATAAACATGACTATAGAAACTTCTCTGGTACAAAGAAAAGAAGTCTGACTTTCATAAGTACCTTTCTCCTTTGCATGTCAAATCAAGGGGCTTGTTTTAAAAGCATAAATTGCTTTGCAGGGCACAGTTCCTACTGGGTCCCCCTCCAGTCCTTCTTCCCCTTTCCCCTCCTCCTCTCTCTGCAGTGCCCTTGTTTCTTCCATCACCCTACACACCTCTTCTATTCAGGAAATACCTTGCTTAGGAACGTTACCTACCTAACCAAGATGCTGCCATGCTGCTGCAAAAGCTGAAGAAGATTCTTTCATGGGAGGAAGAATCACTGAAAATCTACAGGGCTACCTGGCATTTTGTGAAAAAATTCCTTTTTAAAAGGGGCATAGAAATGAGAAATGGCTCCTCGACCCAAGGGAGCTCCCCTTCCCCTTTGCTTCATCCCCCATGAATCACTTTTTACCAGGCTGAACAAAGAGAAATGGGAGTTAGAGTCTAAGCTTGAATTGCAAAAGTTAAGAAGTTAAGCAAAAAGGTAAGTTTGCATTCCTTTGTTTTCATTTTCTGTATTTATGCTAAGACATGTAGAGGGAAAATATCTAAGAGAAATAGTTTCACATGAACACTTAAAATTTGATCTTTTATAATCTAAATTCTGAATTGTGGCTACTTTCAAGTGGGGTTCCGATCATCACACTGGCCAACATCCAAGGCATGAGTTAGTGCAGACGGAGGCACTGCTCGCCACATGCTAACCTCTACCAACCGCAGGTCCATACAAACATACAAATGCATGTTGTTATTATGAATCATTTATTGTGATTAGTTCTGCTTCCAAATTCAGATTCAGGAAAACAATACATTTTAGCCTACCTGTACCATAAGAAGTAAATTAGTCTGCTATCCCCTGCCCTTTAAACTTTCAAACATACTTATTAAGACTTAGCTAACAGCACGTCCTATACTTTCAGAAAATTTCCTCATCTTCAGCTTGAATTTTACTCCTTTGGGGTTTAGTTGCTTTCTTCCTATTTTCTTTAATAAGCAAACAAATCAGCAGTTGATTTTCTACTGAAGTTAAACATGACTCCTGGAACTGAGGATGCAATTTAAAACCGAAATAATGATCTATCACAGCATCTACAAGGGCAACTATGGAATTAATTTTGTGAAGGAAGAGTGGATGAGTTGATAAATCGTATGCTTAGGAGTGAAATTTAACCTGGACTAAGCAACTCAGAAAAATGATTTGTAAGAAATGTGAGATCTGAAGTAGGACATAGAAAATGGGACTATTCCTGGAGCAGGCTTCACTAACGGGCTGAAGGCCTAGCACCTGCAAGCCAGCACCACAAAAGAAAGACAAAATGTAATTGAAAATAGAATGTGAAGGGATAAGAACTGTGATCCTGGCAAGAAAAGTGTATGGCTAGAGACAAAGTGAGGATGGAGGAAGTCTCCAAAACATAGGTAATACCAGCAAAAACCATATTAAGGTATATTTCCATGTTATATTAAGAAATTTTTCTGGGTCTTAAAAATCTATGTAGTTACTAAGCAATTATATGAATACTCTTATGCGAGCAATAGTAAGATTGACTTTGTCTAGAATTTAAAGAATGGATCATAAAATATCCATCACTAGAGGTGAACATACTAAGTACCTGCAAGAACCACCTACAACAGAAAATGACAGTTAGTCTAAGAAGCTTCTTGTGAAGATAATGAGAAATCATGACTATCTGTGCCTACTTATCTATGTGTCTAAATAAATTCTAGTGGAAAGCTGAATGCTAAGACTGTTGAGAAACTGACTGGATGTAGTTGTCATTGCTTGAGACAGGAGATCCACTAAAAGGAGCATACCCGATGGGCAAGATGAGTTATGTTGTTGATGAGTTTGGGTTGACTGGGGTGGCACTTTCTCGTAGGTCTGTTACTATTCGGATTCATAGTTTCAGGGAGATGGTCAGAAACAAAGAAGACGCAGAGAAGAAGAGGAAAAAGCAGAGAGAGGAAGAGATGGAGAGAGGGAAAGAGAGAGAGGGAGAGAGACAGAGACAGAGGAAAACAGAAAGACAGAGAAAGAGACAGAGAGAGAGAGAGACAGAGAGATTAGAGTTGTTACACCCTTGCTAGATGTGGTGCTATACGAGTAGACGGGACAAGACAAGCAATCTTATTTTTAAGAAGAGTAAGAGAGTCAGCTAGATAACTCAGCAGACTAAGGAACCTGCTTTGGCAGAGTGCAGCAGCTGGAGTTAGATCCCCCGTGATATATGTCCTACTGTTCCTGTCCCCGGAGCATGCTGAGACTGTGATTGAGACTGGGTGTGGTGGCATGCACCTGTAATCCCAGCACTTGGGAGGTTGAATGCCCGCGGATCATTGCAAATCCAATCTACGTAGTGAGACCCGGTAGACCCTGCAGACCCTGTACGGAATTTAAAAAAAAAAAAGGCCTAGATAATATTTGGAAGAAAATAAACATTCAAGATAGAGACCCAAGAAAGGAAACCTGAGATGTACACAAAACAGCAAAAGCAAAAGCAAAAGCACAGAGTCGTCATGGGAGGATTCGGCGCCTTGTTGGTGTGTGCCTTAGTGCTGCCTGGTCTGCCTTTGTGTAAAGGACACAGTTTTATAAATCTAAAACTTAAAGATTCAATAGGAATCAGGCACTTACCCAATTCACCCACTCACTATTATGTTGTCTCCTCAACTCTGTACCAAGGGAGACTATAAGCCCTACAGGTTCCTCTACAACTGCGCCCCCCCCCCCACACACCCCAAAGAGCAGCAGGTGCCCAGAGGTAGGAAGAGAGGAACTAGAATATTTGTTATCCAGGGGTCCTGCCATCCACTACCTTCAGTCTTTGTTTCTCTGCAATGACTATTCCAAAAGCTTAACAACCCCTCTCTCCAACCTCCACAGTTCCAATGTGTGTGAGGCCTCCAGGAACACTATTTCTTTCCCAAGAGTACCAGATCTTCTCCCCTCTCTTCTCCAATTTTCTATTCTTCTCTCCTCTCATTTCTTCAGCTAACTTTTTGATTTTAGTACCCAGGGATTGAACTCAGGATCTTGCACTTGACAGGCAGGTGCTTATGCCACTGTGCCATTATGCTGGCCCAGCTCACACTTTTTTTAAAGTAGTGCTTTCATAAATACAAAATCTATAGCCCATTAACAAGCTCTTATCAAAGTCTTCCTTGCCTTTAAAATTAGAGTCTGCCTGCATGCACTTAGTCTCCCTTCATTTGCAAAACTTCAGTCTCTCTCCCTGAGCCACGGATCCTGTCCTGTCTTACTTGCCTGGGAGTCTCCCACCACCAGCTATTACTTCATGGCCTGAATTTTCACATCTCCCTTTCCTCTTGGTAATTCTCCTTGACTTTGAGCATGTACAGTTAATTCTTATCTTAAGGAAAAGCAGTCAACTTTTCTCTTTCATTTCCATCCAGGTATCTCCCTATTTTTCTCTTCATAGGCAAACCTCATTCAATCACCAATGTGCTTTTTATTTAGTTTCTATTCTCCCATGTACAGTCATCGTAAGCTCACTCCATCTGGCTACTGCTCTAAGTTATCTCAGAAAAGTCCTCATTAAAGTCACTAATGATTTCTGTGCTTTTAAATTCAATGCATATTATTCATTCCTTAACACTGCATCTTTTTTGAAATACATTCTGTTTTCCCTTGGACAGCTGCAGGGAAAAGCACAAATGATAAACAAGAAGCCTAAGTCTTCTTCTTGATAGTAAGAGGAGACGCTGGGCATGATAATGCAGGACTATAATTCCAGCTACTTGAGAGTCGGAAGTAGGAGGATTTCAAACTCAAGGCCAGCCTGGCTAGCTCTGTGAGATCTTGTTTCAAAACAAAAATGAAAAAGTGGCTGGTGTGCTGCTCAGGTCAGTGGCTCTGGGCTTGGTTCCCAGCAGGGAAAGAAAGTGGAGTAAGAGGTAAGATTCTGCTCTCTTCTCCTTTTTTTTTAGCCTTCACTTTAGAAAACTGGTACTTTCTCCTTTCTTTGAAACTTTATCACCTAAGAAACTTTTTCTCAGGGACCTTCTTACTTCTGAGTTAGGGTGCAAACCTAACTTCCATGAATGGTGGATACCTCTCTCCAAATTGCAACACTGCTACCTGTCATCAAATACACAGATTTGTACTCCCTTGCCTAGGCAAGGCCAATTACATAGGCATACATGGCCACCCTAATTATCAGGCACAGTTAGGATAAGCTATGCATGACAAAGGGTGCTATTGAGTCATTTGTTTGAGAACTGGTTATCATTTATCTTGAGAACATACCATGTATATAATTGGTTGGATCTGCTTGGATATTTTAAAAGATAAGACTTCGCTCTGTCTCTGTAATTTCTTAGAAAATTACTTATGATGTACAAGCCGTTCTGATTTAATGCTTGTTTAAAAGTAAAATAAAAAAAATTTTCCTGTTCTTGCTGTGGGAAGAGAACTTCTGACAGGATTGGGAGATTTAAATTACTACTTCTTCCACACAGGTTATCATCAATAATCCTGTTTGCTGTTCTGTGTAATACAATCCTCTTTCATACTGACCAATTTTTCCACATTGCACAATGAATTTTCACAGGGTGAGTACTGTTATATTAAATCAAAGGTTCATCTCTTTCCCCAGGTCACTTCTTAAAATGATTCAGAAACTTATAGGATAAAAAAACTAAGATCCGCATGACAGTGGGCCCCAGCCTTCTAAAAGTTTGTACTTTTCTCTTGCCTCTAACTACAGCAATGTTGTAGTTACCCTAAGGCACCATGCTCTTTCAGTCAAAAAGTTCTCCCCTTGTTAGTGTTTTCATTCCATTTGCCTAATGATCTCTAATTTATTACTAAGATCATGGTTTCAGTGTTACATCTCTGAGGAAATACTGGGTGTAACAAAATAAAGGGCAGATTTTCTGGGTGTGGCTATCAAACCACTGCCTGAATGTTTTTATAAACATATTACAGATTGCATTGTGAAGTTAATTGATTGTTGGCTATCTTTTTCATTAGACTGCTGATCTGAAGAAGGCAGAATCTTTACCTCTCTTTATATAGCATTGTTAAAGCTCGACGAGATAGCTCAGTAGACTAAGCATTTGATTAGGCAAGCACAGGGGCCAGGGTTCGATACCTGGCACCACATGCTTCCCTGGCCCCATCCCTGGGCACACTGAATTGGCGATGGAGTCCAGGCGCAGTGCTGCATGCCTGTAATCCTAGCACTATGGAGGCTGAAAACTGGAGGATCACTATGAGTCTGGGCTGCACAGTGAGCCTATGCACACACACACACACACACACACACACACACCTATATACTATTGCTACTGTATTGCCTAATACTGTCTCAGATATGGTGGAAGGAATTCAAGAAATGTTACATTTGTCCTGTTCCTCTTTAGGAAACAGTATTTCCATTATATGCAATAAAAGGGAAAAAGACCTAGTAGTTCAATATTTACTTTGGTCATATCTTAGCTTCCTCTGAATCTTAAGTATAAAAGTATGTGCCTAAGTAACTAACTGTTATAACAAATTTGATTTTATGTATTCCATTAGTGAATTTAGTACTGACTTTTGAATTTGATTCCTGCTGATGAATATTGACTATTATGTAACAAACTGACTCAAAAATTTAGTGATTTAAAATGGGAGTTGACAATTTTTTTTCTGTAAACAGTCATACACTAAATATTTTTCGATCTCTATTGCAACTATACTATGTCATTGTAAGATAAAAGCAGTGAATAACAAAAAATGAATATGGTTGTGTTCTCATACAACTTTGCTGCTACACATGGAAATATGAGTTCCAGATAATTTTCTTATATCGCAGATAATATTTTAAAAACTATTTTATAATGTAGGATCTGCTCATATAAAAACAGCAGTGGGTTAGACTTGACCTCTGGGTCATAGTTTGCTGACCATGTTTCTATTACCTTTCACTCTTTGCAACCATGAGAATTAAGACAGAACACAGCAGTCTGATCCTCTAGCTTCTCTTGAGAGTGGTTGTTTGCTAGCACCTGGCTTTGGACACAGCACCCTGCAGGGTCCAAGACAGCTTTCCTCATATTTCTGGCCCCTTGATGAGATTTCCTGAAAGGCTGAGCTCAGCTAGGATTGCAACTCCAGCTGCTGAACTGGCTTTCACAGACACTTAAGGTTACCAATATACATTTTGACAGAGGGTGAGATATTTTCCACATGTAAAATGAATCTGGGCTTGAGAGGAAAAGATGATGCTTATCAGCGCTAACAAAGTACAGTGGCGCAGTGGTTTCTTAGCTTCTTCCTAAGAAAGTATATGCTAATATACAGTGTCAGGTTCTGTGAAACTGCTCACTTTTCATCTTATCATTTTATTTTTTCCTTCATCCTTCAGTTGCTTTTTCTTTTCAGTTCAAAACAAGCCTGCAGAGTAAATGCTGAAGCATAATCCTGTGTTAATTTATGGGCCATGGTGTGGCTTACTAGAATTGAAATGCTCCGGTCCTATGAAATCCTAATCACTTTCACAGCCAGCAGGTGCCAGAGTTAAAGCATTTCCAGTGAAGTGAACAAGAACATTAAATAAAACCAGTGCTTGGGACTGGAGGGATTTAAGTCAGGTAAAGGAAAGTACCACGCTACTGATCAAAGCCTGGCTCAGGGAGGCAGCTCCATTTGGCTTTAACTCAGCAGGGAAGGCAGTAACTTCAAATCCATGGTCAGTTCAATTCAATTTATGAGAGACTTACCCAGTTATTTCTGTGTTGCATACCAAAGAGAGAGGTTTTGAGCTGGCTTATGAAAAATCTCTCAGGTGAAAGAGATATACAGAAATTGTCCCCTGCAAGTTCTTTCAACTGTTCCTGACCCTTTAAGCTATTTTCTCAGAGCAGATCAGAATCTGAAAAGAGCAAGACATCAGCATTTGGAGTGGGCAGTGGTGGTTTCATCGCTGGTGAAAATTTGCCTATTATGTGCCACAAGTGGCGGGGAAAGTCCTCTCTATTAACTACTGATTAGGAGTTGTGTGGGTGAAAGCAACTTTGGGAAAAATCTAAGTTTAAATATACTGGTGTTAAAGAAATCCCTGATCGTACAAGTGACTGAGAGTGATAGTTCTAAAATCGAAGAACAAAAGATCTGCAAACATGTTTAAGCACATTTCAAACACAAGATAAGGTGAAACAATGTCTACTCTAAAAGGAATACAAGTTTAATTTTGACAATTATGCCAATTCAAATTAGGATTTGAAAGCTAGCAGAATTTGTTCATATATCCTAACCAGCAAAAGGGTATTTTATCCACTAGAACAATGAAGGGAAGTGGAACAGTAAACCAAGAACTACAGTCAACAAACTGCCGATGTGGTATTAGGTTTGTAGCTCCTAATATGAACACCTTCACAGGATTGGTACAACACTAATGATATGTAACTCATGCCGATGTTAGAATCAGTTTACTTATGCAACTTAAGAAAGCACATACAACACTGCTTATAATTTAATTTTCAGTGTAGTCTTGACTTTGGATACCCATTTTACTTTAAAATGATTTTATAGGCCATGTAAAATAGATTTGATAATGTACAACAGTAAAACTTTTTAGAATTAAACATACAATGTTTCTTATAGTAACACTTTTTTACGCATTTAGGACAGGGTCCACAGGTTTTATAGGGTCTCATTATGTAGATCAGACTCATAGTGATCCTCCTGCTTTCAGCCTCCCAAGCGCTGGGATTATAGATGTGTGCCACCATACCCAGTCTTAATTGTCATCTCAGCAGAGCAGGCCCAGGCATTGAACCCTGGCCCTGTGTCTGCTTTAATCCCCTAAACTATCTAACCAGCCCTATAGTAACACTTCTAATTGGGAGCACTGAAAGTGTCATGCACTTCGCAGTATCTTTGTAGTATCCATTCCTGTAGGGATTTGCAAGCATCAGAAAGGACTGAGAAGTTTCCTCATAAGAGTTGGACAGGAATGGAAGGAAGAGGGTAAGGAGAAGTAGAAGGATACAAACTCAATCACTAATTCTCTGAGTTAGACATTCATTTGGGGGTGTGAAAGACAACAGCATCTATGTAGCAAGAGAATGAGTGCTTTTTCTTTTCAAGCTGGATAATAAAATTGTTGTTTAGATTTTCAAGATGACAGAAGAAAACCTTTGAGGCTCTTGAGTTTAATGCCTTCTGCTAGTCTGTGCCCTGAAAGAATAACTACAAGAATATTTTATTGCCAGAGAGTGCCAATCCTTTCCTTTTTTTCAACCAGTTTTGTCAAAATTGTAACAAGAATAATTCAGTTTTATAAAACAAAGCTGTTCTAGAATATAATTGCTAATGGAATACTTGAAAGTCCTTTTGTTTTGACAAGTTGAGTTCAAATAGTGTTTGTGGCAGGAGAACATCATTTGTTTTTGTCTGCAGCCAGACACCTTATCCCTGCAAAAATTTTTGTGCTGCAAGTTTTGAAAAGAAATCCTGTCTAGAGTTTTGACAGTGTTCTCTGCTGATAATTCCTAACCAATTAAAGTGGACCCACCAGAGACCTTATTCATAAAAGATTTACAGAAAAGTCACAGTATAGTGAAATCCAAATAAAGAGTATAAAGATAAGTGAGCCATCTTTGAATAATAACACATTCAGTAAAGACAAAACATACCAACTCTGAATACAATGGAATGATGTTAACCAAAAAACAATGTCTTGGGAGACATTTTTCTCACTTAACAGCTCTTTAATCAGAGTTATTTTGGGTTACTTTGAAAGACTATAACACTTACTAGGTAATTGGGTCAATCTCAAGGTTTTGAAATGATACTCGAGGGACTGCATCTTGCTTCCACAAAACAGCACCATTTTGATAATGTTAAAAGCAAAATGTTAGTTTGATTGTCTCTAGGCCAATTGACAGTAATGAAGAAGCTGTTTTATTTATTTATTGATCAGATATATTTCACATCCAAGAATGGTTTGATTCTAGTCACTTCATGCAATAGCTATAAGTGTTTTAGAATGTTATGTTACTTTTGCAAGATTTAATGCTTGCACCTATGTTTTTTTAGTTAGGTACATCAGCAGTAGGAAATGAGATCTGTGGAAGGAAATGAGAGACACGGAAGTGTCGGCTATTGATCCTGAGGGAAAGAGTGGGTTAGTGGAATTAAAACGTATTCAATTCTTATTGCATTTCAGGCGCTGTAAGAAGGTCCTTTTATTTATACCACAATAGCCTTATAAGGCATGCATGAACATTGCTAAGGTGATGAATATGAAACTGTTTCAAAGAAGTCATGGAATTTCTCCAGTGGCACACAGACACTGTGAGAGCATTTCCAGGTTAGATCTGTCTCATTCTGTGACAGAACTGAGTCATCAAGCAGAGAGCTTGATAAAATGCAGCTCAGTGCTACATATTATAATGTACCTGTGAATCAGGTAGAGTCTGATTCTGTAGGTGTGTGGAGGTACCTGGCAGCCTGCTTTAGTACTCTCCCAGACAGTGCTGGTAGTGTTAGTGTGGAGAGTTGGTGGCCTCTACCTTACCATCTTGGGTTCAGTGGTGAATTATAAATTTCAGAGAAAAAGCCTAAGGTCCTATAACAACCTTGTAACAGACAAATATGAATCAGTTTTAATGCTAAAAAATGCTTTTGAAAGTAGCTTTAGCTTTAGCATCCATCAGCTTTCCAACGCAGAACCTTATAAAAATTCATGTACTTGCTATGCAAACTCAGTTACTTTTTCAATCAAATTGCCATCCCTCTCTTCTATTTGGAATTCTGGAATCACCACTACTATGAACTGTGTCCTGACTTCCAGTCAGGGCTTTTTCTATTATAACTTAAATTATTACATCTCAAAAGAGGATACACTAATGAGTAAGGGAATGAAGCCATTACAATTCCTCCAGGCAGTTTTACAAACTCAAAAGTCCTAGACCAGGCACGTTATGTGAAAGAATAGAATGAGCTTAAAAGGTGCTGACAAAACTTAAGAGTTTGTGCATATCCAAACAGGGCAGCTCGCACCCAGCTTGCAGACTTTCAGAAATGTTAGAAATGTGGTACCTGCTTTTTACTTTTCAAAAGATTTTATCTTAGAGCAGCACGCAAACGCACAATAAAATTTTACAAAAAATACAAAGAATTCGCATATATTTCTAGCACCCACTATGTAAATTCCCCAACTATCAACATCCTATAATAAGTGGTTACATTTATTACAATCTAGGAACCTCCCAGATGTTGGGAGCCCCGGAAGCCAGGAAATCAATCAAGTGTGTGCAGGTGGGACTGGGCTTCCCTGCCTGGAGCAGAAAGCTACCCCAGTGTTGAGAAAAACATCCTGTCTAGTTCAGGCCAGCTATTGGTTGTTGGGTAGCCTTGTGTTATGGGATACAAACTTTGTATGAATATAAATAAAGGATCATTTGTGTGTGCATTGGATTAGTCTTAACAATCAGGCAGACTGGTGACCACCTAGCCCAACTTTTCGTCTTGTCTAACTTTCTGATTCCTACCGCCGTGTCTCCCAGGGGCTGAACCAGTTCACAGTAAGATCAGTGGATCCCTACACCCATGACCTATTCCCTTCCCCCAAAGTCCATAGTTTACAGTCAGGGATACTTGAGATGTGTACATCTTACAGATTTTGATAGATGTATAATGACATGTATCATCTATTACATTATCAAATAGTGAAACAGTTTCACTGCCTAAAAGTCCTATGTGTTGTGCATATTTATTTCAGCCTCTGTTGATTTCTGGCAACCACCGATCTTTTCACTGTCTCTATAGTTTGTTTCCCAGAATGTCAGACAGTTGGGACTATACAGACTGCAACCTTTTTAGGTTGACTTGTTTTATAAATATACTTATAAGGTTCTTCTAGGACTTTTCACAACTTGAGGGCTCACTGCCCTCTAACACTGAGTAACAGTTTATTGTCTGTATACACAGAGTTTATATATACACTTTCTACCAAAGGACAACTTGGTAATAATGAATGAAAATGATTATAAACATCTGTGTGAAGATATCTTTCTTCCTAAATTTTCAACCTGTGTCAAAAAATACTAAGGACTGTGACTGTAGGATTACATGGTAAGCATATGTTTAGTTTTATATGAAACTACTACAGCAAATTGTTTTTCAATTTGCATTTCATTTTACATGTCCCATTCTTCATTCTTATCAGAAATGAGTGAGTTCTTCTTTGCTCCTATTTTATCTACCATTTGGTATTAGAAGTTTTGAAATTTGGCCATTAAAATAGATGTGTAGTAGGATCTCACTGTTCTTATTTGAAATTATTTAGTAATACAATGAGGTACAATACATTTTTATTTTCTCACTTATCATCTGCATATCTTCTTTAGTTAGGTGTTAGTTCAAATATTCTGTCATTTTCAATTCTCATTGCTTTCTGGTGGACAAGAATTCATTATACACTATGCAGGACAGGGCTTTATCAGTGATGGGGCAAGAGTCTATTTTAAGGCAGAGCCACTGAAGTTCACCTAAAGTACAAGTAAACTCACTCCTTTTCCCTCTCCCATGTAGTTGACCATAAATCCACTTAAAGGAAACCATGATCATAAAATAGGAATAAATAGAGCAATTTGGGGAAAAGGACAAACATTAAGCCATACTGTCCCAGGACATGGAGAGAGATGCTCAAGTATTTGGGAAATGTAGCCTTGTGGAAACTGTATGGCATTTCTGCAAAAGGCAATGTGCTTACTATGGAAACCTGAAAAGTATATAACTTGGAGTTAAAGTCCAACGGGGACCAACAATTTGGGACTCCTGACCCAAAGTCAGGGTACTGGTGGCAAGCTCGAAGTAGAAGCTCCCTGTCACTCTGCATTTGGTCTCCTGTGGGGCTTATCTTCCCTTGCTGTCATCATCTGCACAAACAGATGTGTCTCTGTATATATTTTCTTTGCATTCATGGCTTTTCATTCTCCTCAAGATATCTTTCACAGAGAATTGATCACTTTTTTTCATGGCTCTTGCCTTTGGTTTCATATAAAAAACTCATTGCCAAACATACAGTCCTCCAGATTTATAAGGAGTTTTCTCAAATTTCATAGTTTAATACTTTACATTTAGGCAAATGGTCTATTCTGGGGTAATTTTGTGAAGGTCAGAATCTCTTCTATCTTGATTCAGTTTTTTGGCAGTCCATCTCTGGCCCATGTCTCAGATACTCTTTCACTGCTAAGAAACAATGCCAACACCCACAATTTAGAGGAGGAAAGGGTTTTTTCTTCAGGTTGTAAAGATCTTAATTCACAGTCAGAAGTAAGGAAGGGTCCTCAGAAGGCTCCACGGAAGGCAGTGTGGCAGAAGAGAGTGAGCTCGTGGCATGGCAGCAAGCAACAGAGAAAGAGTTAAGGCAGAAGAGAAGGAATATACAGTGGACCCTGAAATTTGGGAGTTGCATTCCTAAAGCACTTAGGAGTCTCAAAAAAAAAAAACAACCCTGAAATTCAGAAATGGTCAGAAAAATGCCTCTAACTGCCTATTTTTATAGTTTAAATCTTGCATGTGCTATCTTCCGAAGTATGGTGATTTAATTTAATAAAGTAGTGCATTAATAAAGCCTTAGAAGGTACAGGGCATTTTAGTGGCATTTTAAGGATCTTCAGGCTTTGAGAACAAAACTGAGAGCACTGGAGACAGCTACATGTGGCACAGTGAGCTGTTATGATGTGGGAATGCTGGTGAGTCTGCCAGAGAAAGGCTACAGGCCAGCAGCCAGTCAGCAGCAAAAGGGACCAAATAAAGCTCTTGGATTGGTTACTTGCGAATCTCCCAGGGAAGGTATGTGTAATTTCTGTGAACTTGTAGCAACTTCCCCAGTTATTACATTCTAAGGAAGAATCTGGGAATAACTGAGGCCATGAACTCTGACACACAACTTTGTGAGGGTTGATGTGTACTCTTCCAGATCTTGCTTAGTGACCTCTTCCCACCAGGATTTGCCTTCTATCATCACACTTAGCTATAAACTCACCAGTAGACAATCCCATGATCCAACTGCCTCCCCAGACCCTACCTATAGTGCATGAAGTTTGGGAGGTATATCTAGATATAAAATGTAACATTCTGCCCTGGCACCCAAAAGATTCTGGAACATTCTTTTATAAAAAATGTATTTGTCCATCTGTAAGACTTGCCAAAATCTCAGGAGTTGCAGCATAGCTGAAAAGTCCAATATCACCTCTGAGATTGAAGGCAAATTCTTAGCTATGAACCCATATAAAAATGAAAAGTTAAACACTTACAATATAGGGGCCTGGCAGGATGGCTCAGTGGTCTAAAGAGCCTGCTTGGGAAAGCTTGGGCGACTTCAGGGACCGCAGTTCAATCCCCGGCACCACATGCTGCGCCAGCCCTGCCCTCAGGGCAGGCTGAGCCAGCCATAAAAATGAGTGAATAAACAAACAAAGGTTCTGAAACAAGAAAATAAATAAATTAATAAATAATTCTTTAAAAACAAAAACAAAAACAAAAACAAAAAAACAATATATAGTGACATGGGATAAAATTTCCAATCCCAAATGTAGAAACAGGGGGATTAAAAAGGAATTGGATCTAAGCAAGAACATTATCCATTAGGGTACACATTAAATATTATTGTTCTATGTCCAACACCCTTGGTAATCTGTAGTAAGACAACTCCAAAGGTATTGGTAGCTCAAGGTCACACAGCTGATAATGAACAGGGTCAGGGTTTGAAATCAAGTAAGTGAGCTCTGGAATTCCCTTAAGACAGCATGTGAGTATGTGAGTATGTGCATGTGTAATATTTATGCTACATCATTTGAAAACTATCATTCCAGGGTGGTGGCTAAGCTTTTTCTAGTGCTTGGTGACATGTACATCATAAATCTTATCACTATAATTTATTATAAGACTTAACTACTCTAGCAATTGCCTCTACAAGTAAAAGTAGTTTCTACTGTAACATTACTTTTATCTTATTTGAAATAAATTGTGTGAAATAAATTGTAGCCCCTCTAAGTCAGTGGAGACTCAGGACATAAGAGAATCTATACTGTAACATCCTTAACTCAGTAGTGTCTCAAATTTTCTGTTCAAGATTATGGGGCTACAGAGGAAAGGGATCCACAATGTATAGTGTCTCTAAGGAGAGTCACCTAGAGCGAAAACATTTTCTCAGGGTTTCACAGAGAACAAAATGGTCAAGCAATGGCCATGACTCATCCAGATGGCTGACACAGACAAAAGTTCTATAAAACACTGTACATGGTTTCAAGGTAAATCTTGAGGAGATTTGACTGACCTTGTCAGATACAAAAGCTATATTTTTTGATATATAGGCTTTAACTTAATCTTAACCATCCAGCAGAAAAGTTTAACCGTGAGGTATAAAAAGTAAAGCCAGATTAATATGCTGAGCTGCACAAGGCTCAGGTCAACAGCTTCCGATATTGCCAGTTCTGCTATACCACTACTATCATGGACTACTGGAATATATATATATATATATATATATATATATATATATATATATATATATATATATCTCAGTTCAAATGAAAAGAAATATTTGTACTAATAGTGTTTAGAAAAGTTATCATGTCTGTATCTTGTACTTGGAGCAACTACTATGAATACAATTATAAGCACTGTATTAATTATTGTGGCTGCCCTACTAATGTGTTTTGAGAATGTCTCATGTTTCACGTCTCTCCACATTATACAGGATGATAAGCATTAGGGTGAGGGTAGCAAAAGCAAAATACTAAAGTCTGAGAACAATGTTGTACATCTTCTATTACTGATTTAAAAGGCAATCATTTTGAAGGAAAAGATGACTTCTACAAAGCTGGTATGTAACTTTCCTGTACTTTTCAGAGTGAATTCAGAAATTAGAAAAATAACAGCAAGATAGACAAGAATTACAAGGCATTCCTCTCAGAATAAGATTTGTAAAATGCAGCACCAGTCAAGTTCTCCATATGGTTTTTCAAAGAAATGATCAATATTGAATATTAGTAAGCAAAAAATCTGAGATTTTTGTGGTTTAAGAACTTTTACATGGGGGCCTTGTGGGTTAGTTCAGTGGTTTAAGCACCTGTGTGGGCAATCTCAGTCAGGCACAGGGGCCTGGAGTTCGATCCCTGGGCCTGCTGTGCCACCCCTGTCCCCGGGGCATGCTAAGATGCAAGTGAAACTGGGTGTGGTGGTGCACATCTATAATCCCAGTTCTTGGGAGGCTGTAAACAGGCGGATCACTAGGAGTTCAATCTAGTAGTGAGACCCTAAACACCATGTAGACCCTTCCCTTCCCTAAAATACAAAAAACAAAAACAAAAACTTGCATGTGATGTGGTGAACACTCCATTTCTTTGAAAAATGCAAAGAGAATCAACATAATTGTTTATTGGAAGATTGCCCATATTTTCTAATATGTGCAAAACAAAAAAGCATCTCTATAAGCAGCATCTTTAGTGGTTTAAGCTATTAGGAAATGTTGTGTGAAAAACAGTGGGTAAAAATAATCCATGATAGGAGACATACTACATAACATATGGAAATACAACCAGGATAAATTTGCTAAGACTTGGTGTTACTCTTCCTATGGGTCTAAGAAGCTGTGCACTCTAAGTACTCAAATAGACTTGGATGTATTATATCAGTGTACAAATAAATCCCTAAAGTAGCAATTTCTGATAACATCAGTGAGAAATTCAAGTATCACTTAAAATTTAAATATATACAAGATATACACATGCATATTCATTTTTATGGGGTCTCCAAAGCTTAAAAATAGACAATTGCAGATACAGAAAGTGAAAGTGCCACTTGAGCATAAATTTATTTTTATACTTATTTTATACCACAACTTGAAAATGCATGAGGACAACTAAACAATGATTTTGAACAATCTTTTCAGCCTTTGTTTCTTTCTTCTTTACACACAGGCACTGACAGAACAGATGGATTAAATGCAGTCTACTTTTTCTTCAGTTGGCTGATTTTTTAGAGAATTGTAAACCATGAAGCTAAACTGAGTAAATGTTGGAAGTTTATTGCAAGCAGCACCTTGGGCCAAAAAGAAAAAGTTACATGGTTAAACACAAGACATATATATATATATATATATATATATATATATATATATATATAATCTGTACAGATACTACCATATGCTCAATATTGGCTATGGTGTACCTATGTCTAATTAAGTGACAGGGAAGTACATTAGTGTCATCCTCCCTAGAAAGGAGTAGTTTAGGGGAAAGTTAAGGAAAAAGGTAGTAGGTAAGGTATTCTTTTAAACCTCAGAAAGATAGTTGAATGTTTGCTTCTATTTTGTTATTATTACTATTATTTTACTGTGTTGTCACATGTACTGTTTTTTTAGAAGAAATTAGTCAAGCACATTCCTACCCCTTTATTCCTAAAATCACCCACACATTGTTTTTTATTCTTCTCTACCTTTTACTTTTATAAGAGAAGAGTATTGTCACGATGTTATCTGAGTTTGTCTCTGCCCAAATACGTGTGTTGTGTGTGGTAGGAGGGCTTTTCTACTGTCAGTATGTTAAATATAAGGAGCTAGTCAATTTTAAATTCATCTTCCAGTGTATAAGTAGCATTCTGCCATCTTATTAAATGCAACTTTGAGTTTTCTGTGTTTTATTTCTTATAAGGGAATAAAACTAATTTTTTTATACATAAAGCCTTCCCTCTTCCATAACTTTTACAGATTTCTGTATCTTAATAGTTAAAAAGAATAAGGAAATCTTCAAAATTTTTCAAATACAGAAGTATGAAAAGTAGAAAGTCAAAGAACAACAGCAGCAGTCTAGCTCAATAAGTTGTATTGATTAGTAAGCTGCATGCCTTGCCTAACTGAAAATTCATGAATAAGAATCAGCAGTGGTTGATCTTCAAATGCTTAAAACTGTGGTAGGCTCAAACAAAAATCAAACGAAGCAAAAGACATACCTTAAATATAGGAAAAAATAATTTTGCTAACTTTTAAGGTTTATCAGAAGTATAACAATTTTGATCTTTGAAGCCACAAGATTTAATGGCTAAACAATTTATGTGATAAATGGAAAAAGAAGTAGAAGTGATAATTTATCCCTACTTACTTTAACTACTAAAAGTAATTGATTAAATCAGCCAACCTGAACTAGAGCTGAAGCTAAGCTCCTTTCAGGACAGATGTAAGGGATAAGAACTACCAGTCACAGACTAGATCACCAGTAGTCCACAAAAGGGTTTTAGGCATATTTTTAATACTTGGGGCACTTGACAGCACATCAGTTGACATTTACCTAGAACCTACTATACAGAGTCCCCTGTTTTTTTTAATACTATGTACTGTATGCTGTGACATTTAAAAACATACATTTTATAAACATTTGTAAGTTCACACAAATACAAAATACAAATACAACTTACCGTAACTTCCAGTCACATTGGCACATATAACAGCTCCAAAGAATTTTGGAAAATACTTTTGAATTCTTGAGATAACTTTTTGGCAAGCAATGGTTGGATCTTCTCCTGTTCTCATATATTCTACTGCTTGATAGCTGATTTAAACAGAGGTGAGATTTCAATACTAGAGAATAAATACTAACTCCAAATTGGATTTGTTAAAAATCACTAAAATAACCACAGTGAATAAAATTCATATAAATGAACAGAAATAAGTCCTTCTAAGCTTCAACAGTAAAGTAATTAAATCTTGATACAATGCTATTTAACTCCCCGTTAATTTCAGATGATCATTTTGAGGGACAAAGGGGGACTTGGTTGAGTAACAGTCACTTAGCAATAATAGACGTCTCAGGACATCTATATTTAAATGAGAAAAGGAAGTACAAAGGAGAAAATACTATATGTGTACAAAACATGTAGTTGTGTAATTGATTGTATATAACTATGCTTAATTTTATCAATAATCACATTTCCTTTACTCAGTGGCCTTAAACCAATTATTTACCATAAATATTTTCTTCTCTGAAGTAGGGAGCTAAACTATGCTGTTTCCCAGTGTAACTAATACTTAACTTGAATAATTATTAATTAAATGATGGGCAAAAGTCTGTATATGTAGTATCTAAATAGCTTTTGTGTGCTATTAGAAGTTTATTATTCAAAGTACATGATATAAAAATGATTTTCTACCTTGATAAAGAAAATGTCTCCATTAAAGATCTCTCAAGTTGCAAAGCTAAGGAGCCATACCTTGGGAGAAAGCGCATCAATACATCTCCATCCCCGGTGGCTGCAGCAGCCCCTGCCCTGTCATCAGCATAGGCCCCAGCTCCAGGTATCGGGGAATCTCCTACTCGCCTTTGTGAGCACAGAGAGGGAGGATTTAGCACAGGAAATCAGGTGTAAACTAAATTATGTTATGAGCTGCTTTAAAAATGGTATATTTCTACCTAGCTACTAATCACTGCTTAAAATAAGTTCTTTAGCAGAACACAAGGACAAAAGGGTTTTCAATGTAGGTCTTTAAAAACTTACATTAATTAGGTAAGAATTTGTGATCACATGTGGAGTATAAAAACGTGAAGCTTATAAAAACAGATTTAGTTCTGGTGTGCACTCTAGGGAGTGGGGAGATTGGGGAGATGCTTGTCAAAGGGAACAGCATTTCAATTAAAGAACAGGAGTAAGTTCAAGAGACTTGAACATAGTTCTATAATAAGTTAATAACAACATACTGTACATTTGAGAACTACTAAAGGAACATATTTTAAATATTTTCTTTACCAAAACATAGGTATGTGTGGTAATGCATAAGTTAAATGGCTTGGTTTAACTACTTTACTGCCTGAATGTGTATGAAATCATATTGTATGTCATAAATATACAGTCTTTTATTTGTCAATTAGAAATAAGTTTCTAAAAATAACAGAAATAAGTAAAAATGACATATAAATATGTTTACAGTTACTATTTTATTAACATAGTTCTTTATTAGCTACAAATTCCAAAGTGGTTTCCTTATTTATAATTTATTTCCACTTCCCATGTAATAAAGCATTAAAGCCCTCCTATTTCAAAATAAACTCCAGAACTACTTAGACTGACCTAAAAGCCTTTGAAAGCTGGCTCTAGTCTTCTCTTGCCATCTCTCACTAGTTCCTCCCTCCAGCGCATGTGCACACGCACGCACACACACACACACACACACACACACACACACACACACACACACACTCTCTCCCATCAGTGATTTCTCCAACCACCAGAGGGCCTGACCTGAAGTGCTGCTGCTTTGCTTCTGCTGGTGCCTTTCCCTCTGTGTTCCCCTTTTCTTTCTGTAGACTCAGAACTCAGCTCATTACATCTACCTTGCACCTTAAACAGGTCACCTGTCACTCATGCAAGCTAAAGCTATGTACAAATGGCCCTTTTCAGACAGTAGGATCTTTTCTATCACATTTATCTAGCTCAGCTATGAGGCTAGAGTTGTGCTCTACATTTTGCACCTTCCATAACAACTAGCTTTACACTATTTGTTGGAAAAATATGTTCATATGGAAAAACTAACCCAGGAATTTTGAACTTTAAACCATTTGTAGAGGTACCAGCAGCAGTATGGCCCATCTTATGGATTACAACCATGCCTAGGAGGAAGGAAGGAAGAAAGAAGGGAGGAAAGAAGGAAGAAAATAAATTAAGTACCTGAGTTTTATTTTAAATATAATCACATAAACAAGCAGTAGAAAAGTCTCAATGTTTGTGTCCCAAAATTCATATGATGAAATTTAATCCACAAAGTGAAATACTTAGGAGAGGGACCTTAGGGGGTTGAACAGGCAGATCCTTAAAAATCTTGCTTCATTCTCTCATACAAGTGCCCCTGAAAGCCAGCTAGCCTGGTCTGCCATGTAAGGACACAGAGAGAAACAGCTACCTATGAGTCAAAATATACGCCCTAACTAGATGTTGAATTTGTCAGCGAATACATCTTAGACTGCCTAGCTTCCTAACTGTGAGAACTAAATTTCTATTATTTATAAATCATCTAATATATGGTACTATCTAATAGTATAAACTGACTAAAATAGTAATATAAATATGCTTTCTCATTAATTTCAGAAAAAAGATGAATTTTGTAGTGAAAATTATACCAATGGTGCAATTTTGCAGTTTAATGACCTGACCCGAATTCATAGTCTCATATGACAGATATTCCATGTTCTCACTCCTCAAACTATTACTTACTTTCAATACTTTCCAAAAGGTAATTCCAATTAAAATTTCTACTATAGACTAATAGCAATTGTTAGCAATGCAGCTTAGAAAAATTATTTCAGGTCTTTTTAATATTTCAAACAATGTAAAATATCAAATAACTATACAATGAAGATTGAAAATCCAAAGGTAAAGTTATTATAACTATTAATAATTATTATAGTGGATTCTGAGGCTCTTATGCAACAAATTTATTAAACTACATACAAATGCTAAGGGAAGATTATATATACAACATATATATCTATATGTACATTGTATATATTATGCACTTACTCAGCAATAGAAATAATCAAAATAATAAAAACTGATTTTTTGCACATGAATAGGGATAAAGAGGAGCTGTAAGAGTGAATTAAAATTTAATAATGAAAACTATATAAAAGGCAAATTACCAATAGTATCATGACCACACTCATCTCTTAATTCTTTACAGGTATGACTGTCCTGCCTTAAGACATCACGTGGTTTGTAGGGTCCACAGTTCTTTGAAGCATCTGGTATAACATTCTGAGAACAAGATTTGAGTTTTAAGAAAGGTGCTGGAGAAACTGGCAAGTGGTTATGTATGATCATCACATGCTAGTACAAAATCAAAAAGGCATCTGGTAACTCAAAGCTTAAAGTTTAGCTAAGTCTTAAGTGAAGATAGATGAATACATAATTTTACTAAATTCCCATGCTAGCCTTAGAATTAAATAATATAGTTTAAACATCTATACTACATAGAACAGTTCTCTATATTTTCTCCTTATATGCCTAAATTTCTCTACATAATGGAAGATATAAAGCTTTTTATTAGATACTAACCCTCAAAGGAGTAAGGTACACAACCTGACCTTTACATTTCTGAACTTATTCTGCAGATGAAGAATTTTGAAGCATAAAATAATATCTTTTTTTGAACCATTCTTTTTGAAAGCTATGTTTTTAGGAGTATGTTTTGTGTGACAGGCAAATTATTTTTACATCTCAAAGTTACAACGGTATCACACAAACTCATAAATCGAGATTGTTTATATGGTTTGGAAAAGTAAGAATTCACCATAGGTTGAGTATCTGTTATGTGATATTTTGAGACTAGAACTGTTTTTGTTTTGGAATATATGCCGGTCCATAATGGGATATCATGAGGATAGATCCCAAGTCTAAACATCAAACTCATTAATGTTTCATAAGAATCTTATTTGGGTATCTTCCGAGTAATTTTACAGTGTTCTCAGGGTGATTGCATTTTAAAAAGCAATGGGTTTCAAGAGTTGGTATGGATTTTTCGACTTACAGCATCATGTCAGCACTCAGAAGACTAGATTTTTGATACCCAGATCAGAGAGGATCAACTGATACTCACATCTTACAGTCATTGTACTAGATACCTGAATACAGCCTTTCCCGTGATGACCCCTGATAGTCCATCACTTTTAGGACTTAAGAAACTATACTGTTTCATAGAAGGAACCTGTGTGGCAAAAACTGATTTATGCTAAAAATCCACTGAAGACAATTATTCCACTAGCAACATACTAGACACCTGACAGTGTAAGTCCTCAATTCAAATCACATCAAAGAACTGAATATTTTTCACACAGATGAAATCTAACAAATCCTTTTTAGTCATGTTTCCACAACCTTTGATTTATTTTATAAAACTGTCCCAAGGAAATACTATGGCCCCCAAAAACTTCAATCATTGCCCCTAGTGTGCAGCACATCCAGGACAATGACTAGCACCCTTGGCAAAAGACAAGTAATAGAGAGGAGAAGATGTCACTTAAAATGTTCAAGTAATTTACCTTGTAAATGGAATACATATACATACTTTCCAATAATTAGGCTGGCAATTCCGAGCAAGCCAATCTGAATGAAGAGCATGAGAAGCATTGGTAGATAAATCTTCACTAATAAATCCCATACTTTTGGCAAACTGGGTTGCTAGATATTAGGAAGAAAAATGTAAATTAACCAAGTTTACATGTAACACAAACAAAATATATGTCTGCATGAGCTATCTCTTAAGTGGCATACTCAAGGCTGTCAAAGGAATTTTTTCACATCAATAGCTTTACAGATCAACTTCTAAGTTTGTATTTGCACATGACCTTTCTACAACTGATCTAGTTGAAGCCCCTGGTGTGTACGTTATGATGGTTTCTTATGCTGCCTCACCTGAGCTGGCTCCTTTGCTCTACTTTTCCAAAACACAAAAGACATACCTTTCACCAGCAACAATTCTTACCACTCTAACTAGGGTGCAAAGTGCAGGGTGGAGAAAACTAAGATACCAATCAAGAGGATGAATAGATTTCACTGAATGAATAAAAGATCCTCTTGTTGGGTACTTTACAATTCTGTTCTTTTAATCAAATTGAAGAAAGCTTACTATACAAATTTATCAATATTTCTGATTACACATCACCATATCTTGTTTGATTCTTTTTTTTTTTTTTTTTTTTTTTTTTTTTTTTTTTTTTTTTTTGTAGGACTGGGGTTTGAACTTATGACCTTGCATTTGCCAGGCAGGCGCTTGTGGCAAACAGCTATCTCCTCGGTTCCCCTTGTTTGATATGTAAGATAGAAAATGTTGAAATCAGATCATCTCCCACAGTAAACAGGTTCAGTCCCATCTAATCTATTAATAATGATCTTGGAGGCCAGTGAGATAGCTCACTGGTCTAAAGCACCACCTGCTCAGGCAAGGTTATGCAACTGCAGGGACTGTGGGTCGAACCCAGGCACAAGCTACACCAACACCAACCTCATGGTAGGCTGAGCTGGACATAACATAAATAAATAAAGTTAAAAAAATAATAATGTTCTTAGAGTCTTACATACATAAAAATGTAATACAGGAAGAAAACTGATATCCCTATTTTCAGTTCAGTAATTATTCAATCTACAGATAATGAGCTACTTTTAAAATTTCCATTTTAAGGATAAAGAAAGTGAGATATAAAAGTTAAAAAAATCTGCTCTGGCCAGGGGTGGTGGTGCATGCCAGTAATCCTAACACTTGAGAGGTTGAGACAGGAAGATCAGTGTGAGTTCGAGGCCAGCCCGGACTACAACAGTAAGCTCAGGGCCAGCATGAACTGCATAAAGAGACTCTGTCTCAAAAAGATTAAAAAAAAACTTCTGTTCTGTTAAACAAAGCACAAGACCTGGAATTTGACTTAGAGTATGCTTTTTCCCTATTTTGTATGGAGTCCTATTTGTTTTTAAAGTGAAAACCATAGATAAAAGGCTAGAAGAAAATTTCAGTATGGTTAAAATATACCTGATTCTCCTGCTAAAAGTGTGTGTGTTGTATGTTCCAGTACCTTCCGTGCCACACCAATAGCATTTTTAATTCGCCTAAGATCTCCTACTGCTCCTACATCCATGGTAGTGCTGCAAGATATAAGTGTAGTAAAGCATATGAAAGTTATTTCCGTAAGTTCAAAGATAAACAGTACTGTATTTTGCCAAGCAATGTGTTCTAGTATAAACTTCACCTTGACACAAATGTGAAAGCACAACTGTAAATTCCATAGGGTCTTCCAATCAGTCAAAATTAAAGAAAATGTAAAATTCAATAGACTATATAGACCAACACATTTGGTTTTTGAAAGTGGTCATAAAGTTTCAGATGAAACAAATTTTAACATTTGGGAGTGGCAAATAAATGACTCTCACAGGCTTTTTTTACAGCTTGGGATTCTTCCTGAGAGTATCTATTTTCTGGGTTACTTTTACCATAAGGATTTTAGTCTGTCTGTCTTTCTTTCTGCCTTTCTTTCTTTCTTTCTTTCTTTCTTTCTTTCTTTTTTTGTACAGGGTCTCACTACTGACTCATAGTGATCCTCCTGCTTGTACCTCCCAAGTGCTGGGATTACAGGCGCATGCTACCACGCCCGGACTTCATTGGTGCGCAAGAGCAGGGGCTGGTATGTCAGGTCCAGGAACCGAACCCTGGACCCTGCACTTCCCTAAGCAAGTGCTTAATCTGCTGAGCTATACCACTGGCCCTTATTTATTTATTTATTTATTTATTTATTTTCTTTTTAAAATTGAGATGTAAAGTCTTTCTGTTTAGAAAGGCCAAGTACAATAACCTAGAAACCTATGACAAGTCATGCAGTTTTTCATCTCACTCTTCAAGGATTATCACTTTAAATGTAATTAAACATGCATCAAAGTTGCAGGGATAAACAGGTCCTGTAGGGCATTCTTACCCATCCATGATCATGGCATCTAGCGTGGTTTCTCCAAGTTCATCAGGGCTTCCTCCAAATCCTACAGAGCCATCACACTGCTCCTGCTCACATACTGCACAACCACGTTCAACTGCATCCAGGGTAGACCCTCCAGATTCTAATGTGCGCCATGCTGTGAAATCCCAAGAATGCTTTTTTATATTTACATATTTTGTCAATGACAAATGGATCAAACCAAAAGCATTTGAAAAACTCCTACTGAAATTAGTTTTCACATTTATATTAGATTTTTGACAAGTTAACTAAGTGCTGTAAAGGAGTTTTAAAAGAGACAAGGGAAAAAGTACATCAATACTAATGCAGTCATGGAAAAAAAATTCCAATTACCTATTGGTAATGTGAGGTTTATTTCTCTTATCAATATCTATTTCTTCTGTATAAAGAAGGGTATGACTAAGTGTTCTTTCATTTAGTTTCAGCTACTGGAGGCTGAACCCTGGGCCTTTGCCCTGAACTATATCCCAAGACATTTTTTTTTTTTTTAATATTTGAGACAAGCTCTCATTTGCACAGGGCTGGACTAGAACTTGTGAGTCTTTCATCTCAAACTCTGGAAGTATTGGGATTACAGACATGGCCATGACACCCAGATTTCACCCTTTTATTTTAAAAGGCACAATTGACACCATTCAAAGGCAATTGATTTAAAAATGAATTACTTTATAAATTACTTCTAGTTAGAGTATCAAAAGTATTTCTAACTAGTACCATTACTGAAGCAACACCTATTAGTAGCAACAGTGTAATAGCAAATGAATAATATAAACTTAATAGGATTGATTCATTTTATTTTTTTTATTATTATTATTATTTTTTTTTTTTTTTTGTCTTTTTGAGACAGGGTCTCGCTATGCAGTTGAGGCTGGCCTTGAGCTCACTTTCATAGCCCAGGCTGGTCTCGAACTCGCACCGAGAGTGCTGGGATTACAGGCGTGCGCCACCACGCCCGGCTGATTGATTCATTTTATATTCAACAGCTTTTGCAGTAGCATTGTGAACAATTACAATTCTCATTTTCAACAAAAGGTAATAGGGGCACAGAGGTTAGGTAAGTTGTACAAGGTCACAAAGCCACTTCTAAAAGTAGTTACTTGGACTAGTGTGACTGTACTTTTAATATCATGCTGTTCTGAGGGCCCATATGCAATACACTGTGTGTGCATGGCCTTCTCTTCAGTGGCCAAGTTCCTACATAACAGAAAGAATTTCTTTACTAATAAAAACAGTATTCCTTGAAGGGTAAGTGTTATCGTTATTAAGCACTGACTGAGCATCACTATTGGACCTGCAATCTTGCAAATGGATTTCCAGAAATCCTTTCACTATAGGCAACCTGTATAGGACTGTCCCCTGCCCAGGATATTTGTTTCACTATTGCGGGGAGTATGTTTTTCACAGTCTGATTCTTCACGTTCTTTTGATTTCATGTGCACTGCCTGTAATATACAGATTTACCTCTACTAAACTCTGCAGTCAATTTTTCTCTCAGAAAGTTAATATACTAGCAGCCTTAGAAGTAGGTCTGAGATTACTCCTGTGGCAGTATGTCTTGAAACACATTAAAGAAACAAGCATAACACTATGTGAAAACGCTGTGTATGCTAATGACATATACAGGACAAAATCAAAGCGCACAAGACTGGAACCCAACCGGGTGGGCAGGAAGGCAGTAAGTCAAGGGCACAGTTCCTAAAAAAGGTGATAACCTTCGCCCTCTCTGTCTGCAAATGCACAATCACACTGACACTCTCAAATTCAGACGCGCTGGTTCCAGTAATCAGAAAAATTTCAGGAGTTGAAGCCCGGGCAGGTCAGCTTGATTCCTACGAAGCTGCAGGGATAATTTTAACCTGCAGCCAAGCCCGGACCCCACCTTCTAGGTGACAAGGGCAGTATGTCTACATGTAGCTGCAAACCTAACTGGGAAAAGCGAGCATTTTTGGGGGGGATTATTAGTTGTTTGCAAAACTAGCATCCAAGATCCGTAAGTGAAGCGAAGGGTTAGAAGGGGCTGTGAAGACGCCCTCGAGAGGCAGCCCGAGAGAAAGCTGCGCGTCGGACAAAAACCAGCGCCAGGGCCAACGCACCGAAAACCCGAAAGAGGCCTTTGAGGTCACTCAGAGGAAAGGCGACAATAGTGGGAGTGATCCCCGGTGACAAGACCCGCACCGCGGCCTGTAGCGGGAGGGCGGAGGGAAGGCCAAGCTGCTGGTCGCGGCGGGGCGAGAAGGGCTGGAGCCGAGGCTGTGCCGAGCCCGGCAGTGGGGCGCTCGCTCGGCCCGGACCCCAGCGGGGCCGGCCCTTCCCACCGCGCGCGTCCGTGGGGCAGCCACCCGCCCCGGCCCCAGCCCCAGTCCCGGCCGCCACCCCGCACCTGCTACGGTGGCGTTCCTAAAAGGCCAAGTGTTGATGACCAGGGGCAGAGGGCTGCAGCCGCGCACTAAAGCCGGGCCAAGCAGAAGCGGCACGACAAGGAGGGGCAAACTCGACCTTCGCGCCATAGCCGTGAGTTGTGCCGACAAGCGCAAGAAAGGTCGCGAGACCCGGGGCCCACAGAGACAGGGTTGGCCGCGCGCCTTTACGGAAATCTCGCTATCCGTCCCAGGCCCCGCCCACCCGAAGACCACGCCCACCCTGTCTTGGCCTGGGCTCCTTGAACTATCGCGAGATGTGACCTTTCCGCGGACTGCGGAAGTTCTGTGGTGTTCTGTTTTGAGGTGGTTCGCTGAGAAGCGTCTTCTTAGATGCTGTGCTGTTTGGTTTTGTAACTCATCAACTAAATGCCACTTCCCCGTTCTTAAAAGGTAGATTGCGCCTCACTTTGGAAAATTAGTATGAAGCATAACTTCAGGAACTTATGGTAATTGCTGTGTACTGTTTAATTTGGTTTTTACGTAGTCTCTTAATTAAAAGTCGAAGTCGGGAAGTTTGGCGAACCTAAAACGTGCGCTAGAATTCCTCAGATGTCCGCCCAATCTTTGCGTCGCCTCTCGCCGCAGGTTTTTTTGTAGGACGTCCTTTCGCTGTGAGTCTCTGAGCTGGAATAATTGGACAGCTTGGGAAAATGGAAATGTACCCTCTCCATGGTCCCTCGAAGGACACCTTCCTGCGCCTCCAGCTAGAATGCTACCTCCATTCTGTCCTTCACGTACTTTACTTTCGTGCGTGGCACCATTAAGTGTTAAGTAAATGTTTAAATAAAAGGGATGGAGAGTTTACATGCATGGTCAAGGCTGCTCATTTTGATGATTCGGTGACAGAGGCACAGTGGCGTGACACTCGAGTAAACCCTCTGGGGCTCAGCAGTGCTTGCCCATGTAAGTGAGGGCAGACGGTTGTGAAGAACATCTATAAATCTACGCAGGCTTGTAAAATATGAACTAGATGAGAGTTGTTTGGTTTACCAAATCTTCAAAACTCTTCCTGCTAGGAAACTGACTATATAATTTAAAAAGCATAAAAAAGAAATTAAATAGAATAAACAAGAATAAAGTTAGGAAAGTGCTATTCAGAAGTCAGTTGCAATTGAAAGGAACTGCAGTGAGTTCAATGGGATTGTGGAGTTGGACTGAGCCATTTGTGCGGGGGCTAGGACCATAAGATAATACCAGGTGATAGGTGAAAGTTAGATGAGACAGGTTAAGAAAATCAGGAAAACTTATATTCTTTTGGAATGGATTTTCTTAACACCAAGCTGGTACAGACTAAAAAAGTAGGACATGTCTTCAGCAAAAATTATAAAATTCTTTCATGGAAAATTGGGCTCAGTGTTAGCAGCATTGTCTAGCTTCTTCCTAGCTCTTCAGGTTTTTGAGTTTATGCACCTAAAACTGCCTAAATTTTACCTCCTATTGTATTCTCTTCAAGATTTTCTCCTTTCTTGAAATCAGAATTCCATCAGAGAAGTTCATCTCATTTAGTAGTTACAGCTAAATTACTTGCTAATTGAAATGCCAATTGTCTCATAAATATTTGTAATAAAAATAATAGCAGTCTTGGGCTGGGGAGATAGCTCAGTGGAATAAGTATTTGCTTAAGGTTCTGAGTTCGATCCCTGGTACCACCACCAAAAACAAACAAACAAAACAAAAACAAAAACAAAACAAAAAAAAACCAAAAGGAAAAGAAAAAAAGCCATCTCACAAGAATCTAGTGTTTTGGATGTTTGGGTGGTTCTTAAGATACCAAGTGTAGAACCAGGCAGATAGCTCAGTGGACAACTAAGGCGCTGGCTTAGAGCATGGGTGGAGGCGGGTAGGGTGAGGTGGGGGTTTGTGCTCCCCCAGGCAAGCAGAAATGGAGAGGAGATTGGGACTGGGTGTGGTAGCACTCACCTAATCCTGGCACTTGGGAGGCTGAAAACAGAATCACTGTGAGTCAAATCTATGTAATGAGACCCTGTAGAGTGTACTAAATATAAAACAAACAACAACAACAAAACAAGTGGATCCAGTTTGCCTAAATTCAGTAAACTCGACATTTAAAAAAGTAATCATCTAGTTTGGATATTTGGTTTCCTTCAAGAGTAAGTTCTTGTTTCTTAACTAACATTTGGAACACTTTAGCCTTTGGACCAAGAACTCACTTGGGTTAGTCTTGGGTTTTTATTTGTGTCTCTCAACATATGAGAATCCTGCTTTATTATGAGAAAATCTAAATGAAAAAGAACACTTTTTAACAGTTTGGTGGGTAGACTTTAGCAATATAGTCTATGATTTCCTGGCACCCCTCTGTAATTTTTATTCAATCATTAAGTATGATAACGAAGATGTAGTGTTACTAAGAAATAAAAAAGCTGTAAAATTCTTTTGGTTTAAATCTAAAATGCATTTCTGTTCCTATGTCAAACTTCTAATTAAAAATACTTTGGGAAATTTGCAAGACCAGGACTTTAAAACTTAAGGCAAGTATGTATAAAATGTGGTTAACTTTATAGTCTTCCTATAATCATAGTGTTCTTTCTTATAATATGAAGTTTTGTGGATAAGGTAGGAGATGTTAGACAATGTTGAAGTGCTAAAGAATATGCTGATGTTCTCATTGTTTTTTATCAAGTACTTATCAATTGATATCAGCAATCCAGAAACATACTAAGCAGCAAAAAGAAATCAATTTGAGAAACAGATTTCTACAGGAATAATAGAATTGGCTAAATACCTAGAATGCATTTTAAAGTGAGGACTTAGAATTTCTTTGTATATTCAATAGGAGTTGGAAATGTTTTTGGTCTATTTTCATGTATCTAAAATTTAGCTTAAATTGGAAAGATTGTGCAGGATGGGGTTATGATATTTCTGGATGTCTTTAAAAATAGCATCCTTAAGTCCTACAAAAGAGAAAGTCTCAAATAGAACATGTAGAAATGGTATTACATCTTTGTGTGTGTGTGTGTTTGTGTGTGTGTGTGTGTGTGTGTGTGTGTGTGTGTGTGTTGGGGGTTGAGAAGGAAGCTGCACAGCCCCCTCCTTTTCCTCTAAACTTCTGGCTTTCAATTTATCAGTCCCCGAAGGATGAAGAATTGAGTCTCCACTGATAGCATTTGAAGCTGTGATTCCACAGAGGATTTAACGCTGTAGTTGCAAGGAGTCTAGGTATTTTAAATCTGAGGCTTAAAAAACTAAGCCATCCCCTCCAGCTTTTGCACTGATGCTGTGAAATCCATTTGAGAAACATGCCCATATTTTGCTACTCATTCAAAGCTGTAAGCGTGACTTGGCATTGAAATAATAATTTCTTTTTTCAAAATTCCCCACTGAACTATTACCTGGGTTATCTAAATACAGGCTATTTATTTGATTGGCATTTGCTCCTACCAGTTTTGCAGACTGTCAGTAATGACTTCTGCTGATGTTAGATCACTGTCTTACTGTATTTCTTTCTTTTTTTTTTTTTTTTTT